>JASDQU010790183.1:59969-75296 GCA_032191745.1 Picea mariana | reverse complement strand
ACCAAACATTAAGTTGTCAATTTTTTATATTTTGGCTACTCCTTTCGATTATGATATGTTTATTTGCAGTGACCTACATCTTTATAATAAGGTCAACATCTTTATAATAAGGTGATCATATGTGTAGAGGATCAACATCATGACAACATAGATAACATCTTTATAATAAGGTCATATGTGTACAAATTTTTTATTTATATAATAACGACATATATACCTAACATAAGTTTAGGGTTATTGTTTATGTATCGTATTAGTCCCTGCTTCAATCAAGATTTGTTGGTGTTTTTTTTCAGGTCTTAAAAATTAGAAGAGAGAAGAAAATGACAATCAATTACTATCATTTCACCGATTAGGGTTGAGTTTCAAGAGCACTTCCATATCTTTATCAATGAAAAGAGAGAGAGAGAGAGATTATAGCTACAATTGAAGGGAAAAGGGTATGTGGATTCCATAAACCTAGAATATTATGGAATCCACATACCCTTTTCCATAGAATATACTAACTAGATCCAAAAACCAAAGACATGAAATATGGTACTACACATATTATAATATATTATCAAGGAAAAAACAAGCTAAATGAAATTTGGACATTTGAAAAAAAATTTACAAGTTAAATGAGTACATCAATAAAAAATAACATACTAACCTTGCAAGTTCAAAATCCGAGCTATGTAGATCGAGAATTGGATTTGTTCAACTGTTGGGTGACGGAAAAAAAAAAACAACTCAAAGAAAAGACAAGAACAGTGTCACAACTATAGCAATTGTGTCACAAATTCTCTTAAAGTCACGTATATATAGATAAAATAGTCAACTAGCTGTTAACACCGACCAATGAGATAGGAAAAATTTGCGTCGCTATTGCCACGAAAGTTAGTCCTCTAGCGACGAAAATCCCGACTAGATTTAAATAAGATTTTTGTCAATATTGCGATGAACTTTCGTGGAAATATCGACGAAAACCCCACCCTGTTTAAAAAAATATGAAACTAGTTGAAGCGTGGAAAATTTTCATGGAACAATCCACCCATATGTAGTAGTGATTGTGGTTAACATGGGAAATGGTCCATATTGTTGATGTATCATAGACATCGACTTCCCATTGTGGTAAACATGGGGAGTGGTCTAGGTCAGTCTCTCTTCTTGAGGGTTACTCAAGAAGACTGGCCCACCTCGCCGGACAATGATTTCTCATTGTGGTTAACATGAGGAATGGTCTGTTTTGGAGGTTTATATAGGACAGCCTTTTCCTCTTGTGGTTAATAGAGGAAATGGTTCAGACAGTCATTCCTTGGGGTGTATTCATTCTCTCCAAGTTTCACTTTGTTTAGTGGTGGAGGAATGGCCCAGGGAGGGGAATGGTCCAGGCTCAACAATCAGGGACATGCATTCCTTAGGGAAGATTCATTCTCTCCAGGTTACACTTTGTTTAGTGTTGGAGGAATGGCCTAGGGTGAGGAATGGTCTAGGCTCAAAAATCAGAACAATCATTTTTCCTTGCTTGAGAAGAATAATCCAGGGCAGATATTCTTTCAGATCTCACAGATGTGAGTGAAATATTGGCCCAAATGATTCAGTTTATTTGAACAATGTTTTCTGTGCAGGCTGATATCAGATTATTGTTATGGAGACTGGTTGTCTCCAGACAGTAGAGATATAATACTGTGGTGGATTTGTTCCACTGTTTGTGACTATGTGTCACTGTTTGAGTACTTGCATACTACCATGGATAAACACAATTGTGTTCTATCAATTGATATTGTACTAATTGTCATGGAAATTATTCAGTTGGATAATAATGACGGTGCTCGTGATACTACCAGTTGAATGGTCTGTTTGTGCTCAAGACCATTATCAGTTATATCTCCCTAGCTAGGAGGGAGTATTGGTATTATGGTAGCTTCGGGAGGTATGAACCTCTATTGTGACCTTTGACAAGATTAGAATTTCCGGAAGGAAGCAAAGAAATGAAGGAAACCCTAGACGAGATGTCGGCTGAAGATAGATAATTAATATAAATTAATTAGTACCCAGAGAGAGAATTCGGCCCAGGCAAGTCTACCAGAAATACTATAAATACAGGGCGCTAGTCTCTCATTTGACACACTCTCAGAATCACAGAAAGCCAGTTTATGCACACTGCAGTCTAGCAGTTTTGTGCGCAAGTCCTGGGGAAGGTGTTGTGCCAGTTTTGGGTGAGACTATCTAATCAGCTTGGTTACTTCTTGCTTGGTGCATTAGCCTTGCTTGGCTATTGGATTGCTACCATGATTCTTCTCTCTATCAAGGTCAAGGTGCTCGGAGGGTGGCTTCGGCCTATGGTTCGGTGACAAGGGTATTGTCAATGGTAAAGTGAGCACAGTCCTTCATATTATAACAATATCAACATTTCACAACTCAATTTAGAATTTAAGATATATTGATATAACACAAGTTCAATATGATATAACAAAGGTACATAAATATCAATTTTAGTCTATGCCATCTTTGACATATTATTACATGGATGAATCAATTTAAAATTTAAGGTGGCATAATATCAATTTAAATCACGGGTTTTGTATGGCCCTAAAGGGAATATTGTGTCCATTTTTTCTTGGAACTTTGGTGTCACCACTAATAATCAAGCATAAGTATATCCTCTCCTGTAAGGACTCTCAATCACCAAGGCTAGAAATATCATAATCCTCTTAGTCGTGGGGGAATCCAAAAACACTATAAGGCACCTTTAGCTATCTACTGTCCAAGTGGACGCGAGTCTCCACTCAATTTTCATCTGAATTCAAGGCATTCTCAAGGATTTCAGCTAGGTTTTTTTGTGGCATGTCAAAAGGGTTATGAACATGTTGCCAGACCATTTGGCCAACTTCACTGTCAAGGGAGAACTCATTTCTCTCATTGTTGATGGAAGCTCTAGCCTCAACCTCATTCCTTAAGCCCCCTCCTCACAGGACCTAGGCTTATGAACTTGGTCTCATAGTTTTGTGGGCCCCTCCTTTTTGTTTGTCCCTCTTTTCATTTTTCATGTGTCTTGCATCTCGATCAACCTTGCGTCATGCATATCTCCCCTCATGGCACCTCTCGCCCCCTGTCTTATCCCCCCTTTTCTCTCCTTTCCAAATTTCCCCTTGTCTCCAAGCTGGCCTCTCCCCTTCATCTTTTGTCTCAATTCTTAGGTGCACATCCTTGTGGGGATGGAACCTCCCATATCTATCATTCATTCCCTTTGTTTGAATCATTTTCCTGCTCGTACTATCCTCCCTCTTGTTTTCCTATGTGTGGCTAGTTTCTCTCAAGTCTACACAAAGCCTCCATGGGGGACGACTGCTCTCATGTTCCCTTTGGTATTATATCCTCATCTCAATCGTGCACCACCTAAAGTAAATATTTCAAGCCTTAGCTCTCTCAAATTCAACAATCGCTTCTCTAAATGGTACGGGACAAGTGGTTTTCAATGCCCCAGTTCTCTAGTACGGGGACATGCACTCCTCTCTCAATTTAGCCGTGAAGGATTTTATTACCAATTTCGGCATAGGCACTCGATATTGTGGCCATTATTGTGCTTGTTTGGGGTGGCACATCTTAAACTATATCTACATCATGGCATTTAGGTGTTCAGGCTCGAATTCACACTTGGTCCATATGGAGCAGGAGCTCGAAGACCTACAGACCCTAGTGGTTTCCATACAAGAAAGGATGGGTGCCCTAGAATCTCAAGAATTGGTGATGTTAGAACTCTTTGTCCACCACAAACAATCCTTCCAAACACTACATGATCAGGTAGACACCCTATGCATATAGGTTGAAGATATATGGAATCATCTGACCTTCCATAGACAATCCAAAATTACAACCACTAGCTCTGAATCTGCTATCTCCACTTCGCATCCTCAACAAATTCTAGATCTTAACGCGCCAGCCCTCTTGACAAACCAGAAAGAAGACATGGAAAAAGTTGAAGACATGGACAGGTCACCCACTTGATTAGTTTTGTATGCACTCTTAGTTTTGGTTATGTTTAGGTATCTTCTACATGGTCTACCTTGATAGCATTTTTGCCTCATGGGGCTGTCATAACTCGTTTGCCTCATGGGGTTGTCATAACTCTGATGTAAATTGTAACCTTACAACCCAAACTAATTTGGATACAGTTATGGAAGTTTCTCCCCCCTTGTCGGGGTTGTTTTATACTATGCTTGTAACCTTGTTGCCTTTGTTGCAGTCTTTTATATAATATAAATTCACCAATTTTAGTAATTTTTTTTATCAATTTCAATCTACAGGACAATCTAAACTTTGCATAATGTGTCTACATTAGACAAGCCTATTTATTATTTAAGAATCTACTATTTGCACAATGTGTATACATTAGACAAGCCCATTTATTGTTTAAGGTTGAAAGCTCGTTGATCCTATTTTCAACTTGAGCTCGTGTTCTTTGTGTAAACTCATAATTTCTAACTTCTTCTCAACATGCCCACACCAAGAATACTTCAAACCAATTTGGGGTTACTTATCCTCTAGAAAGACAATAAAATGATCCTCAACAAAATTCACATTGACTAACTTCCCACAATTAGAACCCGATAAGGGGATGTCGTTTATAAGGTACTAGTTCATTGTACTCTACAACATATAAACTAATGCTTATGTTCCCATCACATAAAATGTAGGAGCCAAGGGAAACCCTATCTAATAGACCTAAAGAGACCTAGTTATTTAGATATAACATGGTCAATAAACAAGAGTTATATCCTTATACAATAAATTGTCAATATCCTTAATGGAAAAAGGGCCCAACCCAAAGGACTTAATCATAGTTACTTGGATGACCACTCCACCCTATCACATACCTTATAAAAATCAAATTTGATGAGCACGAAATAAAGTCCTAGGATATTTTACTGATATAAAATGCATGACTACATTGATGCAAATATGCATGGCCACCCTTCGCTCCTTCATCAACCCTTGGGACTTAAAACCATCCTATAGTGGTTTATAAATTATATTTGAACAATTTCTTCTTAATTCATTATGTTCTCTTTAAGAATTTTGAGACATTTCATACATTTTGTTTCCTCCTTTGTTGCAAGGTATTTGAAGAAAGCATTAGTTGGCCTATTTCCTGACTTAAGAAAGTACATTTTATCTCAAATTACACCCCTCGCCAAGATTTATAATTTTATTATACCTCCATAAAAGTCTTGGAGTGGGTTCTCTAGCCCAAGTCTATTCATTAAAACGTCTAATATATTACTATCAAGACAACTATTCCAATTCTTTTATTACATCCTTATGCTTCATTCTTGCAACAATGGTGAGTTTCCTCTCATAGACCCACAAAATTTAGTGGCCTCACTAGTAGCATCCAACTTTTACTAAACTATCCATCATCTAAGGCTTATGGACTGAGGCATTAAGTTCGAAATATGTTTGATGGATTTAGTACATGTTGGTTTCTTGAGATGAGATACATTACGCATAAATATGGTCTTTGAGGCTTTGATTCTTGTGCCTCCTTGAAGATTGAAAAAAATAGTTCGTTGATATGATAGAGTAAGCTCTCTCAGAACTAGATTTAAACCTTCTTCCATTGGAATCCAAGAAGTAAAAACCATATTCTCTAAGCATGGTTTGGTCAAGCCATTTCAACACTCTTTTAGTTCCTTTCTAAAAATTGTAGTAGGTAAACCATATCTTATGAAAATATTGGTAGTGGAATTTGGTGGGGTTGTACAACTCGATTCTGACATCTTTTAAGCCATTCTAGACCATTTTCTATGTCGGAAAAATCTAAACAAGTAATAATCCCCTTTTATTGTGTTCATGCATTGTTATAATATCTATGCAATATGCACATCGATTCTTAGACTCATTGGCCAACCAATCACATATGGTTTCTTGCTTATCTTCACCATTTGAGTCATATATGTTGTCCATTACTAGGACCTTTCCATCCAAATAAAACAATAGCCAAACTAAGTTTGTGATATTAGTACTATGTCCTATGACAATAATAATGAGATTTAGGTAGACCAAGCTAGTGACACTTCCCTTAGCTTTGAAATTGTTAGCATAAAAGGCAATAACATCTGACCAAATTTACCCTAAGGCCCATCATCATAATTAAACAAACTACTTTAACTTCTAGAAAACACAAAATATATAACTCAAAAAAATAATTTCACATACTATCCAAATCATGGATTTATGGCAAAGGCCTGTAGCACCTCAAACATTCTATGACTCTATCTTCATTACAAACTTTCAACATGAAGACGCATCATTTCCTCATCTCCTAGGTCCTCAAATGAGTCAAAAGAATTGGAGAGGTAACATTCTGCCACTGGTTAGGAAGTATGGCATGCAGGGTTTTATTCTTTGGTTTCTTCCTAGAGTCATCCACATTAGGAATCAACTAATATTTAAGGCATAGGGATGGAGACCAGGCCTTAAAATCCCCACACCCCCAAGAGAAGGTGGGATGGAAGGACCTAGTAGGATCTTTTCCCAAAATTGATCTAGAACTCTTCTTAAGATATAGGCTAGATCCATGCACTAGGTTGGATGAGATTTTTAACTTGAGGACATTTTCTCTTATTTACAACCTTCACCTAACCTTCATTCTTTTTCAAGGGGCAGTCAATGGAGGACTAGCCTTAAACATTCTCAGTGTCTTGAGTTTTCTCACTTTTCACCTGAGCCATTAGAGATTTGTCCTTAATCGCGTGGAAATAAGTGTTTGGGAGGTTGATGTACCGGGATAGATAGTGAACACACCCCCTCTCCCCCCTTCCTTCACACCCACAACCAAATGTACAAAAATTCTTTGAGGCATTAGATGTATTAACTTTGAGCCAAACCCTCTCCTAAGGTTGCAAGTTGAAGAACCTCATAGGATCATGACAAATGAAATTACCACTTGGTGCATAAATGCATCCAATTCCAAAACTACATGGGTAACAAGGGAACTCTACCAATATTAGGCAATACAGTTGAGTAACTTCAACATAAAAGAATTTTTTATATCCTTCAAGGAGGAAAACCAAGGTATTCTGACACATCCATGGATCACAAGAAACCACTTCCTGGAAATGAATTTCTCCCTCAAGAAAGAAATGAAAAAATCATATTTAGGTTTGGTTGTGCATGGTTTTACAACTTGAGAAATGGTTTTCCTAGGCCTCTTTAACTTAGGTCTTAATTACATACTCAAGTACGATACATTTGAAAAAATACCCAATATGATAGGTCATTTCAACTTATCATAGACAAAAACATATTCATAATCTGCAATCTCAATAAGCGATTCATCAAGCATAATTTCATTACCTAATTGAAAACCTTCTTGTTGAAATTTTATAGATCCTTTAGTGGCACCATGGATACTATTGTTTCCGCCTTATACAGTCACTAGACTTGAGAATTAGACAAAAAAATGATATCAATCAATTAGGTGGTGACTATAAATCCCCCTATGTGCCTTATGGTGGGCTAGGGGAGATGAAAATTCCAATAATACAATGACTGACTAGGAGAGATGATAATTCCACTAGTACAATGTCCAATCTATCTAAAATTAGTTGCTACAAAGAAATAGCTAGTTAATTCATCCTTAATAAGAATTAGGCACACAAAAAACCTATAACAATAGAAATATAAACCCTGCTCAACTTGTTTCTACTCCCACCTCTAATTCATTATCGTACATTCATATTTTCATTAAACATATAAAATATAACTAAATTAATCCTAACTTAAGGATTTGTATTGGGCATAATCTTAGAAAGTTCAATTTGCTATATGAGTTTGTACAATGTGCCTACATAATCTTCAACCTTGAAAGGTTCTTTAGGAGTGGATCTCACATCGAACTCATCACTTCACTCACTTTTAACCATTTATTGAGTGTGTAGATAACAATGACCTCACGATTTCATCCAATAGTCTCATTTAGTCAAGCGTTGGATCATACAACTGAACAACACAAAGACAAGTCAATTACCCACTACCAAATTCTTTGACCTTGAATGTTAAGAGTGTGTTTTGAATCTCTTTATATTCCCATCCTTAACCGCATATCTTTATGGTTCTTTTCCCAAGTTACATTTACACGTGGCTGTTTATTTTCTTCTCTCTTTCTTTTGAAGCTTATAAAGCTTATAAGAGACTCTTTGCTCTAAATATATTTGTATAATATAATTATTAACCTATGTTTGGTCACTTAGCGAATATTATATCACTTTCAAATTTATTATATAAATTTGTTATATCATGTGAGTTTGCACAATGTATACTCCATTGAATATATGTCAATTTAGAATTTAGGGTTTAGGATGTCGAGAATATTTTAACTTTTAACCCTTTTTTTTTAATGAGTTTTGTACCATATATTTATCTTTTTGACAAACGAATTTAGGGCACATCAATGCTGCTACTTAAATGGACAGGGATATTAATATAAATTTCAATTTCCATTTATTAAATAAACTTTCATAATGTGAATGGAGGAGGGTATAAGACACATCAATGCTAATACTCAAATGAACAATGATATCAATATAAATTTAAATTCAATTTATTACATTACATTACATGAATTTTGACGATGTGAATGCAATATTATATGATTTTTATTGGATTTATAATGAATAAGTTAAATTATGTTTTAAAATGGAGGTTTTATTAATATTGCAATTTATGTGGTTGGAAGGGGTGTAGATTTATTGGCAAGTGTCGTGTAAATGGAAGGAAATATGTAAAGGAGGTCTCAAATTCGATTCACTCCCCCATTTACTTGTACTCACTATTAATTTTAATTTCATTATATAATAAAAATGTACAAAATATTTTTTTATTATTTATTATTTGAATTTACCTAATAACAAATTAATTTTTAATTTTTATAATATATATAAAATATTTATATTCACAAATCAATTCATATTTTTTTAAATTATAAAAAAAATCAAAATTTATTTAATAAGTATCAATATCAATTTCAAACTTTATCTTCGACAACTTTTGGTTGTTTTATTATATGAGTTTGCAAGATATGCTTAAACTAATTTATATCGAACGAATCAAATTAAGTTTTAAAGTTTAAAATGCATCAATACTCCAATTTGATATTAATATTTATATCAATTTATTTTATTTTATAAATTTATAAAATGTTTGTCTTAATATATGAGTTTTCACAATATGCTTTAACTAATATACATTGTACAAACCAAATCAAGTTTTAAAGTTTAGGATGCATCAACACTCCAACTTGATATTTTTATTTTTTTTAAGTAAAAAAGCAGGTTTTAATATATTGATATTGCAAAGTTACAACATGACATTGAGGTGCTAGTTGTTTCGCCTGTTAAGGAAACCGAGACAGCTGGCCAGTCCAAGCTAGCATGCAAACTCAAAATATTGGTCTGCCACCCTGCTCGAAGGAAACCAGGGTGCATGGCCAGTTTTATCATTAGTCTGATCATGCCTATGCTATCGCTACCATGGCTATGAGCTAGAAGAGCTATAGCTCTGTTATACATCAAAAAAAGAAAGAGTTTTGAGCAGTGGTTGAACAGGAGAACCTATTAACCAGTGTCCTCGCGGTCGTCCTTCTCCTTGAGGCGTCTAATTGGAATGGCATAAATCTAAGCGCAGGTGGGGCATTGTCGCCTTGGGGTGGCGCTGGAGTAGGCGGCGTACAACATGTTCAGGCATTGGTTTATGTGGAGGGCTCTAAAGATTTGGTCGTCCACCATGCCGCGGACCTCGAAAATCAGATTCAGGTGCTCCGGGTGAAGAAGTGGTGGCTGGGGTTGTGATTTTTGCTCTTCATCCTCCTCCTAGTGTGCTTGTTGCTCGCTCTACGGCCTCAATTCATCAGGAGCCTTGCAGATGTTTTCCTTTTTGCCTTCCGACAACTCTTCCTCTACCAGACAAGTTGCGAATTCCTCAACTGGGGTGTCACTGGGACCGTGTACTGCTCTTGGATTGGGAGTCAGTGCGTCTGCTCCAAAACACGCAGGGGGGTTCCAGTTGTCCGGAACCGTGAAAATGAGACTTTCAGAAAGATTTTGGGGGAATTCCTCTGGAGGAATCTCCTCAACATACGTTCTGGGGGGCGTTTATGTCCCTTTGGACTCCCTGGGTCTCTTTCGCTTGGCTAAAACCAAAGCTCGCTCAAACTTCTTATGCATCTTCTGTTGTGAGTCGATCGCGTACCACCCTGCGCCTCTACGAGGCCTTCCCCTTGCTCATGGCATGTTTAGAACTAGAACGAGAGTCGAAATTCCCCCTACATTGTTCTTCTCGCTTGGCTCTGTAACCTTCCAATACATCCCAAAGCCACCGAGAATGTTGATAAGGGAGAAAATGGTGGCTATAGCCATTAAGGCTGTGGTCTTAATGCTCTGGTTGGCTGGTCTCCTCGCGCGAGTGAGAGGCCTCATCAAATGGTGGAGGCCGACTGAGTTGATGCCCATCATAAATATCAAGGATTAGAGGGAAGATGGCCACCATTAATGGCCCCTCCTGGCGCTGCTCCACATACCCACCCTGCTCCGCGTGGCACCCCATCCGGGGGTTGGAGATCCTTGCTGGCAAGAGTTTGGCACTACTCTGATATGTCTGAAGCTTTAGAGCTGCGTGCTTCCCAGTATATATGTTCGAGTTCCCTAGAAACTCCTTCATTTACCAGGCAGTCAACCACTCTGTTTGCCCCTCTCTTTACATGAGAAGGGGTTATGCTAAGGTTGTCCCTAAGGAGGCCTTTGAAGTCCTCGAGCATCTCAGAGAGTCGCCAGCTAGGGGAGATTTTCTGTGGGTTTTCCCCATGGAGGATTTTAGTGATCAGCTGGATGATGATTTATGAGTCCCCCTCCAAGATGACCCTACGACTGTGTAGGGCTACTGCGATTCGAAGACCTTGCAGTAGGTCGATTAGCTCTGCTGCATTATTTGTAGTCTCCCCCAGATACCCCGCTGCCAGGATTAGGATTTCCCCTTTGGAGTTCCTGATTATAGCTCCATAGCCGGCTAGCCCTGGGTTTCCTTTTGAAGCTCCATCAAAGTTGATCTTTATGAAACCTGTTGGAGGAGGGGTCCAAGTGGTTGGACTGATGTTTTGGATCTTAGGTGGTTTGATTACCAGTTGGTTGATCAATCTGAGTTGCCATCTTTATAGAGTGCATTGTTCCTCCGGGTTACATTCCTTATCCTTTGGTTGCTAGTTCTTGCTTCTAACTGTTTCCTTGATGAGCATGGCAATTTTTCCCCAAGTTAGTTCTGGTGTGGATTCCTTGGAGTGGAAGATACGCTTGTTTCACTCCTTCCAAATTTGCCAGAGAATAAACCCTGGGAGGAGTTGTCAGATATAATTCAGTATGGGGTTGTTGTAAGTGATTGAGTCCCAGTTTTCAATCGTGTCTCTGATGCTGCCTCTATTTTGGTTGGATCTTCACATTATTTGAGCTCCCTGGTCCCATATAGATTGGCTATAATGGCATCCGTTGAAAATATGCTCTTTGGTTTCCTCTTGGTGTTGGCATAAGACGCAAATTGAGGGTCCAATGAAGCCTCTTCGCCTGAGATTATCCCAGGTTAGAATTCTGTTATGGACAATTAACCAGAGGAAGGGGGAAACCTTTGGCCATAGTGCCTTGTTCCAGATTTTGTTCCAAATATTTTCCTTTTCCCAATTTTGGTAATTGCCTTGTAAGTAGTAGGCTTCTTTGACTGAAAAATTACCAGTTGTGGAGTGTCCCCATCTGAGGATGTCTAGGCCTTCTCTATTAGGGATTTTCCTGTGACTTGCGTAGTGGTGTCAGGCTAACAAATTTAAGGTTTATGGGACCCTTAATTCCCGGCTGGAAGTTTTCCACTGTCGCCACTGTTGTCTTTGTTTGATGGGTTTCCATAGATCTTTTACCTTGAATGGAATATCTTGATTAAGAGCCTATTGAAGGGGTCTCAACTCTGCCAGATCCTTTATAGGTTTAAGTTGTTGCCATGAGTCTTGCCAAAACATTGCACTTTCTCCATTTCAGATCTCCCAAAAATCATGCTTCTGTATTAGGTCTCTGTTTTGCCAGGCTGTATTCCATATGTTTGAACCCTGTATTCGGACATTATGCCTGATCAATTGGTCGGCCTGCATGGAGGGAGCGTATTTTCTCTTCCATATTTTACGCCCATAGGGCATCTGGTGTTTTCATCCATCTCCACCACATCTTGGCTCCCATTATCTGGTTGAGCTTCCCTGGGTCTTGGAGTCCAAGGCCTACCATGCTTTTTAACACTCCAACTTGATATTACTATTCATATCAATTTTAATTTATTTTATGAGTTTACATAATGTTTGTCTACACCATTTCCAATTTATGGATGGCATAGGTCTACACCATTTCGAATTTATGGATGGCATAAGTTAGGACAAGGTTATAAGTTAATTTAAAATTTGAGTTTCAAGTAATACAATTTAAGTGATATTAATATCAATTTTAATTATATGGATTTATAAGGATTTTAATTTATTGATGTGTAAATTTTGGACAAATGGATGATGATTTTTTTTTCTCAATTTAATAAAAATAATGTTAATGTACTTGTAAGTGAAAATGTTAGTTATCAAGTACCAAGAGATTTAATTTCTTAAGGTGTAATTTATTTTATCACTAATTTGTACATGACATAAAATTAAATGATAAAAAAAAATTGCACTTTAAGAAATTTGATCACTCTAAATACTTAATAAATCTGAATTTAAAATAGATTTAAGCTAGTTTAGACAAATCAATATAAAATTTAAGGTAAATTAATAAAATCAATTTAAAATAAGCATATTAATAAAATCAATTTAAAATTTAGGGGAGGCAGGCGTGGAGAGGGGGGGAGGGGGGGGTTCTCTTCGAACCTGGAGGTAAAAGATCCCTAAATTATCATTGGAATCTTGGGAAGGATGCTAACAATAAAGCCAAGGCATACACTCTACTAAAAGGCATCCAACTCGCCCAAACTCGAAAAATCTGAGAGTTGAACGTTCTTCGAGACTCCAAAAATATAATAAGAATGATGGTACACGGGTCCAACCTCGAGATCTAATCCTAAAACAAATAAAGGATAGAATAAGGGTGGATTCTCAAGCCATTAAGATAACCTTCTTCCACATAATGAGAGAAACCAACAAAGAAGCAGACAAAATGGCGAATGCAGCCATTGGGAAAACTCTTGGTTCCTTAAGCATGGACGTAGTGGTAACATCAACCCCCTTATTCTAATACATCATATGATCAAATACCATTATGGAAAAGAGAAGGCCGAAGTAAGGAGGCGCTTCATCGAGGCCTTAAGCAGAAACAAAGGTCCCATGAACAGGAGAGGGGCTCACGCTCCTCAAGTCACCAACCCAAGAAGAACAAGGGGGGGAGAGGACCCCGGGGAGTGGAGAACCCACCTAGCCAAGTGGGGGAGATGTGTCACCAGCAAAACAGATGTGGCGCTCGCTCGCGAACACGTGGAATATGGCAGCTTTGGTCCGAACAGGTGGCAAGGGAGTCTAAGACACACCAACCAAGGAGAAGCGATGGTTAACAACACAAGTAGGGTCATCATGCTACGAAGTGTTCATAAGGATAGTCCTTCAGAGCTCGTGTGAGGGTATGCCATCAAGGACGAGATGAGGATGGATAAGGTATGAGAAATCCCTCCCGCACAACACACTCACCTTCTCGACGTCAAAAACACCTTCAGGCTCGGATTCATGACATCTGATGGAATAGTTCATAGGGAATTACCATCGTGCAAGCAATTTAGCATGATCTTTCCATTAATGGACTCATGGGATATCGTGGCATCGTCCTTGAGCTTGAGTACGTTTAAAAAAATGGATTATGGGTAAATTCATCTGCTCCTTCTTTTCCGCTGGGTGCTCAAGCTCTTTTTATCCACTCTTTCTCGAATCATTTCATGTTTTTCTCGATCTTTCTCTGCCCCTTTTGTCATCCTAGTCCCCAACAGCCTCAAAAATTTCATTATGAGCCCTCCCTCTCGGCTACCTGGGCCTTGTGTTCCCCCTCTTTCTTTTTCTCACCTAGATTGTTGCCTCTGACCTTTGCTACCTCGCTGATTTTTAGTGACTCCCTGCTCAACCTGTGGGTACCGACCTGTTAACTGTAGAAAGCCTGAGGAAATTCCAGTTTTTAAGTGTTCCTAGATTACACAGCCCAACTCTCGCTCAAACTACTTCTCATGACCTCGCTCGTTCCCCTGCTGAAGACTAGTGCCCTCTTGCCCAGTCTGTGGACTCAGACCCGTTTCCTGCAGAAAGCCCAAGGAAATTTCAGGTCCGAAGAGTCTCCAACATACGAAGCAATGCAAAAAGGTAAAGGAGCTTTAGTGGAATCGGGTAATTGGGCCGAAGATCCATTTGAAGAGGAGTGTGGCGGGTGCAGTAGGATTAGACTGTAAATTGGAGCAATCGGCGCCAACAGGGCCTTTGAACTCGAAATGTTGTCCCAACATAGATACATGATTGAAAAGCTCCAGGATGAGAGCTATGCTCAGCGAAGCCAGATAGAGGATCACCACATGAAAATGGAGACAATGCAAAGAAGATTAGAGAAATTGGAAGGTACACAACAACCTCTAAGCAACCCAGGAGAGCAGTAGGAAAATTCCAAGAATGAGCAGTCGAATTCAGTAAACCAGATCCCAGACTTGAATGAGTTGTACCCGGAAAACATGTTGGATTTACAACACATCAAACTGGAAAAGGGTAACTAAAATATGGAATTTTAATGTTTTGTCTTACAATTTGTATCAACAGAATCTACTACTGGAGTTATCCGGGGAACTCTATCTTCAAAAATTTTGCTAGGAAAGGGGGTTGTATAAAAAATTACTATTCCAAAAATGCACCTCGTTTATGAAAAATATTCTCTCTAAGTGACATCCCTCGAAGGTTTATATTAACCATTTTTTTGTAAATCCGTGGATTCTTCCACACATCTAATATATACTTTATCAGTTTCTCTTAAAAAAAAAATCAATTTAAAATTTAAGATAAATTATAAGCCACTACTTTTTGGAAAAAGAAAAAAGAAAAAAGAAAAACATCATTTTTAAAGGAAATCAAAAGGTCAAATTACTGATATAACCTACCTATATTGTAAAAATAAATAATTTTAATTAAAAAAATTTATTTGTTATTAAACAATATTTAATAAATCAATTTAATATATATATATATATATATATATATATATATATATATATATATATATATATATATATATATATATATATATATATATATATATA
>JASDQU010790183.1:27587-38191 GCA_032191745.1 Picea mariana | reverse complement strand
CAGTGCTCCCTCCCAACCTGGGAGTCATCTCTTCCTTTTTCAATAAGGAACTCGTCTCCACGAGCTCCAGCTTGAGTATGCAAACTCTTTCATCTTGGACAAAAGATTTACCAAAATGTATGCTTATCTGCTCATCTGTGGAGATATATATATTGGAGAACCATTTTCTCTTTTCTGGTCTTCATTACGGAGAATGTAATGCTTGATCTCAAATGTGCTTCGGTATTTCTGGAACACTGGTTTTCTCTGAAGACTTCATATAGTTATGATCAATAAAGTGTATCATTATTGGATTCATCTTTGTTTCCTGCTAGCTCATAACATTGTGGCAAGGGTCAAACTGGAACATATCCAAGTGGTACTTCTTCTGCCATCGTGAGAGTTTGTCATGGATTAGCAATCCATCATCCTGAACTTCTGAGTAATCATTCTGATACGATATCTTTGTTATATAAAGTCTTCACCATGCTTCTGCTATGCATTGGAGGTTCTCCACCAAGTTGTCTTTTTCCATCTGCATACAAGGGTTTATTTCTGGTATACCTCAAAGCATTGAGGTTGCTCTACATACGCTCTTTGTTCAACTATTCTGGAGAACAATCTTTGCATTCATATGATGTCAATTCCAACCCATGGATATTGTGGACGATATAATGGCTCATGTAGAGATATATCTGGTTTACTGGAACAGGTAATCATCATAGTCTTCTTCATCCATCTGGGAGAACCTCTAGTTTTGGATCTCACAATGATTACATTCATAAGTCTTTCATACACTGTTCTTTATCACAACTTTCAATTCCTCTGCTTGATTGCTTTTAGTGATTTCATATCAGGCTAGTAATCTTGTGATTCTTGATACAATAATTGGTTGTTCTGGATTTTCTTTCTTTCTTGGATTCTTCATGTTCTTCCTCATGTTTCTCTTTAGCTCTTGGGTCCATGGAGTTTTATATAGATTCCATGCTTTGAAGATTCCAACTTCTTCCTTTCATCATAGGATCATGGATGTGGATGAACAACCAAGGATACTTTAAGGCTTCTTTTCAAAGAAGGCTTCTTCTAAAGTCAAACTGAACATGTACTTCTTTTCATGGCTGCTACCATGGATATATACTTCATCATCTTCAATGGATCATAGGATTAGCTCCCTCCTAATCCTTGCTTCGTGTATGAGTGCATGTTTTTCTTTTGGAAGTATATAATCAACTCCTTCCATCTAACATAATCCATGCTTTCGTCTTCATCCTTATTGCCTTCTGCAAGGTGTCATAAGTCTTTATCTAGTTTCCTCTTGATTGCTGACTTCTTTTTGTCTTTACTTCTTCTAAGTTTCTTCAAGATTGATTATGAATTAGGCTTATCTTTCAGCTGTTACTTATGTAATAACTTCCACATGAATTGTTTGATGTACTTCATCCTTTCATGTGTATTGTATGACTTGTAGTCATAATGATAGCAATCCTTATCTTGTTGCTTCTTCCATAGATACAGTTTCTCTTTGAACATATTATCTTCTAAGAAATAGATATGCAAGATATGTACAGAAAAACATAGTATGTACAAGAACTATGAAGAGTATTGTTAGAAGAAGAAGTTTGTTTTATCCTGCTTGGTCTTCTTTGTAAGTTCCTTTTCTTCGACAAATGATGCTTCGTGTGTCTCCTTTCTTTTCTTTAGCTCGGGACAATGATTCTTGTAGTGGCCATACTTTCGACAGTTGAAGCATTGTATTTCTGACATATCTTTCTCTTGATTTGGCTTCTTCCTTGAACCAAACTTCTTTTTGTTCCTGAAATTCTTGAATCTTGATGTGAAGGCTTGATCATCGTACTTCTTTTGGGGTTTCTCTTTTGCACTAATCCTTGATTCTTCTTGAGCACAGCAAGTCCAAAGTTATTCAAATGTAGGATACTCCTTCCTTGTGTTCATGCTTGCGGAAAATGCATCCCATGTCTTGGGAAGACCATTGAGTACTATGTTTACCAATTCCTTCTCTGAAATGATCTTTTCAATAGCTTGTATTTGATCTCTTAATTGAGAGATTCTCACAATGTATGATTTTATGCTATCATCATCATTCCTCTTCATGTCACAGAGCTCATTCTTCAGACTCATTACTTGTCCAATGTTTCTGACTGAGAAGAGGTTTGTTAGGGCATCATACATCTTCTTCGATGAGTCAAGATGGGAGAGGTAGGGTATCAAGTGGTCTTTTATAGATTCCACTATGATACTCATGGAATTGATGTCACCGTCTTTGAACTTCTCCATAATTGCAACATTCTGCAGTTCCTTCTCTTTTCCTTCTTCAAACTCTGGTTCCACGAACTTTCCTTTCATGATATCCATCACTTTATTCTTGGAAAGAATGAGGTCAATCCTTGTCATCCATGCTCTAAAGTTAGAAGCTCCATCTAACTTGTTTTCTGACTTCATAGAGTAAGTCATGGCTTCTTTAACTTGGTCAATCCTAGATTTGACCAAAAACTCAAACTTGACATCTTGGCTTGTTGAGAGTACCAGGAGATGTGCTAGGCTAGGGTGCACTAGTCTATCCAGAAATTAGGTCAATCCCTTCACTTAAGGTGCCTCAACGAGAGGGTTAGGGTTTCCACAACTACACCTTCTAGTAACCCTAGCGATAGTGATTTAGCAACTTCTCATGCTAGAAACCCTAGTGACATTTCTTCAATGAGATTAGTATCCTTATGGCTATGCTCCCTTCCAGTGGTTGGACTGAATGAAGGAGGTGTGGGCTCATAACCTGTTAGAATGTGCTTGTTTTACCATAGATAATATCACTATTCTCACCCAACCATAGGCCGAAGCCACCCTCCATGCACTTTAACCTTGACAGAGAATCATTCTGGAAGTAAACCCTAGGCTAGATAGCCAAACAAAGGTGGTGCACCTTTCTCCAAGGATAGAGCACCAAACAAGAGCTAATCAGATAGTCCAAATTATAACCAAGAGATAGTCCAAGCCAACACGTAATATGCTAGCTGCAACGACAACTCTCCTCCAAACTTGCACACAAACTGGCTAACTGCAGTGCGCACAAGTGAACTCTACAGTTCTGAGAATGCCTTCCAGAATGAAGACTGGCCTCCTGTATTTATACTAAAACTAGCAAAATGTCTGGGCCGACTTCTCATTCTGGGTGCCTATTTACTCAGTATATAATATTTCTTCTGGTCGACTTCTTCTCTTGGAAGCTAATAACCTAATACAAATTATCCTCTTGATCTGACTTGTATTCTAGGGTTATTAGCCAACTCATTAGGGTTTCTTCTTGCTTCCCGGAATATTCTATTCTCGTCAAGTTTACACATGGAGGTAAATACCTCTCGCAGCTACCATAATATCAACATCAAATTCCCTAACTCTAAAGCATGAGGTCAAACTTCATAAATGGAGTATTAGTGGACTTATGGGATGGCCATGTGTCAAAAGGGCACCATGTATACAAAATTCAAGGGGATTAGTAGAAACTACCACTCTTCACTTTATTTTCACCAGTGTTCATGCAGTTCAAGTGGCTAGCCTTGCTCTGCCAGTGCCATCTTGCCTTTCCATTTGCATATTGTCTTGTCATTGCCATGACACCTATATGTTGTTGTTGAATTGAATTGGGGAAATCATGTGAGCTTATGTGAGAAAAATTCTAGGTGAATTATGTTGTTTGAGCACACAATCCTCATTGGATTTCCTTAGGAAAGGCTAGAGCCCTAGAGTGAGGATTGTGGAGGCCTGGAGGGTACTTGGAGACTCCATTGATGCAACTGGAGTTCCTAGAGCCTCAATACTTAGAGACTCACTAGCTAGCTTGTGTTAGATCCTTAGAAGGGAAGTGGGATAGACTAAGGGATTGCAGTGTAGATAAGGGGTTCCACTTCCTTGGGTTGTGTGGGATGATAGGGAATGAGAGCTTACTGGTTGGAATTTCTATGGAATTTGATACCTTGTTATGATTTTCTCGTTGTCGCGTGGACTTCAAACCATAGTTGGATTAGGTAGCCTTTGCCTTGGTGAAGTCATAGCCCCAGCTCGAGGGTGACCTACTGCTGAGAGAGATAGAGCAACAAAGACTATGGTTGGGTGGAACGTTCAAGGTTTCCAACCAATTGGTGATTTCATAAAATATAAGTGTTATGATTATGTGTGTGTTAATGTTGTTTATTACGTGTATTTCTATGTTTAATTTTTGTGGTGTTGTGCACATTGATATTTCTATTTGACATTATAAGTTATGCATGGAATTGCATGTTATAAGGATTTCATGACCATATCATTTGCAAGGAATAATATATTATTGTTATCAAAGTTGAGAATTAATGGGTGCTCAGAGGGAAATTCAGAAATTTCCCAGTACCCCACCATCCCAACAGTCATCGGGGGTGGTCGAGTACATTACAAAGTACTTAATTTTTAATACAAGTTTACATTGTGGAACTGAGAAATCTCATGGATAATATAATTGTTGCATGAAAATAACTATCAAATATATGTTTTATTGATGGTAGTTATAGGGACAGATGGAAAACGAAAACATGAATTAAGTACTTGGAAAGAAAAACACCAAGGGATGGTGTATTCCAAAGGAAAAAAAAATGCAATACCAACTACAACTAGAAGGAAATGGCATGCTCAAGAAAAAAGGCATAGGAGAGGTAGGTCAAGTGGACATGTTACATCTCTAAATAAGTGAAGTGGGATATGGAGGATGTGATGCGGGAGGCATACCCACATCTATTCTAAGATTTTGATGTAAACATATTTATGATGTAAAAATTGTATATATATGTACACCTATATGGTGATGTGCATTGAGGATAGTGCAAAAATAAGGGGGAGGGGAATGTAACACCCCATTTTTGATCCTCGAAAATGTAATATAATGTATATATGTGATTTAGGTTGTGAACCAAACAGTATGGCTGAGGGCCAAGAAATGTAAATGATGTACATCAAAGTTATCAATAAAAAGTACATAGTTGGATGCGAGATTAGGAGGACTAAAAAAATGGGGTTCTATGATTCCATGAGAGGGGACAAAGCCAAAATAATGATAGTTTATTATTTGCTAAAGTAACTTACTTTAAGTTATGAAAAAAATTATAGCAATATTGGGAAGTGTTCCAAGGGGGGAAACATGGGCTTCCTTGAGTGCCAAGTGTCAATTTAAGAACATGCAAATTTAATCCTTGGTTCAAGGGGAATTTGAAATCATTCTGGCATTATCCTAGAGAATTATCCCATGTCTAAAAGGGGGAGAGAGAGATAAGCTTGTAACTAAAGGATGAGATTGCCTACTTGGAATTCTATTGTGAAAATTGCCATTAAGAATCCCTATAGATCCTATCATTGAGATTTTCATAGCCATTCTGTGATGGAGCCCAAAAAGAGATGTGACAGTCCGAGGGACTACATTGTAGAGAAGGGGATCCACTCTTTGGGTTGTGCAGATTGAAACGAGAAAGAGATTTCCTTACTTGGGATGGTTGAATGAGTGAACAAGCTATGAATTTATTGGGAAAGTGGGATGAGAGAGAGTGCTCATTTGTCCTTGTGGACTCATAGCCCCAACTCGAGGGTGGCCTATTATAAAAATACCTAGTGCAACAGTGCCTACGACTAGGAGGAATGTCCCTTGTCCATAACCAGTCAGTGTAATATTTCTTTAAATATAAGTGTTCTAATATATGTGTTGTTTATTATTTTTATAATTTGTATATATGTGCTTACTTTATGTTATGCTTTACAAATAGATGTGCATAGTTATATTTTTTCATGTTTGTCATGAATTGCATAGGAATGCATGTTATTAGGCTTGCATAATTGTATCATATGAAGGGAAACATATTATTGGTATCAAAGTTGGTTATTATGGGTAAATTCAATGGGAAATTGAGAAAAATTCTAGTGCCCCACCATCCCAACAGGCACAGGGGTGGTTGGGTACGTCACAAATTTGTATTCTATATATGCTTATACATGATAAAAGAGTGCACAATGTAAATAGACAACCCTTTCTCATTAGTTTTCTTTTTTTCTCTTTTCTTTCATCTTGTGTTTCCAGGTTCATATCAATTAGGTACTAATATTTTAATTCAATGTCAGTTGTGAATATAATTTTTTATTACCAACAATAAACTTGTTGTCTTTCCATGTCACTAGCCACATCTAGAAGATTCACATCACTCTAGCCTAAACTTGTGGTCCCTTTCTTTCCTTGCATAATGAGCAATCATTCCTCTTGTCACAGTTGCTCACATTTCCTAATAGGCACACACATCCTTGTCATTATAATACAATGTAGAAAGCACTTCCTAACAACATTACATAATATTTGAAGGATAACATGCACTATATCACTACATAGGAAAATAAGTCACACTTCTTGGGAGAAAAAAAGGGAAATATATCATGTCAAACAAGAATTTCATTGTTGGAGAAGATTTGTTGATGGTATCATGTAAAGAGCGGTGTCTTTTATTGGAGCTTATTGTGAGGAGAGGAGTCTTAGGGTTTGGCTAAGGGAGTTTTTCCATTTTGACTATTTTTCTCTTGGAGCTCATAGATTGACAACTATTGAAGCATGTCTGGAAGAAAAAAGGTCATGGAATGACAAAGGTGAGAGGGTGGATTTACTTGAAGAAATCACATGTGAAGACCTTAATTTGGGTACTCATTTAGGTAAGGTTAGGACTAAAATTTAGATGATATAATTGAGGGGGGAATTGTAATAATCCCAAATTCCTAGATAAAGTTAGAGGGGTATAGTTTTTGTTTATTTCAAGTTAAATTTAAAGGGGATGTTTTAAGTTAATCTTGACTTAGTCAAGAATGGATTTACTAGAGGTGGTTTACAATGGCACACAATTTTATCTCATTGTATTCATGTGAAGGAAACCTTTTTAAATGTCTTATGATCTCCATTAGAAAGTGCCTTTAGATGTTGGTCTTGGTTGAATTGGCCAAGGATCATGAAAATATATTTGTGTGGTTTTATTAGGTTTGGGTTTCCATGTTAGATATGTTCTTTGATCTATGTGTACATGCATGCATTTATCTCTCTCTTGCATGTATAAAATTTAACAATCATGTTCAACACCTTAGCCATGTGGGTCAAGCATATATTTCCTAAGACCAACACAAATCCATCTTAAATTTGTCCATATATTAAGCATCAAGAAGGATAAAAAATAAATTGAGATGAAAATCTATTAGTGCTTAAAATACTCTAAGTTAAAATGGATCTATGTTGGTGTGTGTTTGTGTGTATTTACATTTTTTTTTATATTTATATTTTTAGGTAGAAGTCACACATCTCAATCATATTGGCTATTTTTTTTAATATTATATTGGTCCAACTGATGCCACATGCCATGTTAGTGTTAGGAACTAAAATTATACATCTTCCTCACATTGGGTTGTAAAATGTACCTTGTTGAATTTTCTTTCAACCCTAGGTATGCTCTGATACCATGTTGAAAAAGTCTTACTCCAGCACCTAGGTACTTTTTTATCTAGTGATTTCCTTACTGCAATCATATTAGAAGCTCACAAAACAATAATACACTACTGAAATATTCAACTCAATATCATGGAGCGGAAGCATAAACTAGGAAACCAAATCTAGCACACATGAACACCAAAAATTTTGGGTAGATACCCATGGAAAAAACCCCGAGGGAAAACCATTGTTTAGAATGATTTTATTATGCTAAAAGTAGGTCTCCCATAATAGGGATAATGGCTCGCTGAGAGAAGTACAATTGCAAACTAACATGGAAAGGTATGACCTATTATACAACCAATTTTGGCACACTTTTCTAGGAATCTGCGACTTGCCCTTCTGTGACCCGCGAATATCTGTGACTATCTCCATTGTGACTCACGGATGTTCGTGAATCTCTCCACTGTTGCCTGTGGATGTGTTCGGAAATCTCTATATGCTCCAACACTCTCCCGTGGCTTCCTTCCGTTGAAACCCACCTGTGTATGCCTCTTTTCTCTCTTCTCCTTGACATGTATGATCTCTATATGAAATTCCTTCTTCACCTATCCAAGATCTTGAACCATAGTCTGTCATGATCCAATACTTTGTGTGTCGACTCTCTCAACACAAATTTTGTCAAGTGTAAGCAAAATTCCTTCTTTGCTTCTACACTTTCAAATGAATCCACACTAGCAAAAGTCCTTCTTTGCTATCTCTATGTGAATGTGTCTTCCTCCTTCTCCTAGCCTTTCTTTTATAATCACGAGTTACGATCTATTTCTAATCTCCAAATTGATCTATGGTTGAGATTACTTCTCGCACTCACTTGAGATTTAGATTACATGTTGAATGCTAAGTACTTTTCGCATGTTTCTTAAGTAACTCAATTAACTAATTAATAAAATCAATTTACTTTAATAATTCCTTTAACTAACGTAAATTCAAGAGTAGAAGGATTTGGACGATTTCCACACATATAGACACATCGACATGTGTGGAAATACATGTCTGATGCTACCACTAATATAAACACTCCCTCTCAGCGAGGAAGATATTTCCCGAAGATCCACTTGGAACTGGTTCTGCCTCCGA
Organism: Picea mariana; assembly: GCA_032191745.1. NCBI lineage: Eukaryota > Viridiplantae > Streptophyta > Pinopsida > Pinales > Pinaceae > Picea > Picea mariana. The sequence goes on along the minus strand of JASDQU010790183.1, from coordinate 29,595 downwards.
CTCTGGCACAATGTCACACACATCATCTTGTATACTGACATTCCTCCAACCCTGTTGGTTAGTTTCTCCCTGAATAATAGAAGTCTTGGAATAGATGAGGCTACATATCAACGCCACGAATTTTGGACCCTTCGTCAAAGGTCTAATCTCCCTCAATGTTCTCCTATAAGCTTTCTTCTCTTGAGCATCCATCAATGTCATCTCGTTCCAGCTCGGTCTCCTGACAAAACTAGAAGGGGATAACTCCCTCTTCTCCTCTGAAGGTCCACTCCCCACACTGGAATTCTATGAACTCTACTCATTCTTCAATTGTTCGTCATTCGAAGCCTCCTGCTCCTTGTCCTCTGTCACTGACATTGATCCATAATCCAAGATCCCCTTGGATCCTCTTATAGGATGGATCTGCAACATGTATAACCTTTTCTCTCTGACACCAATTCTCATTGTTGTGTCAGGGATAAATCCCTCTAAACATATGAGTACTTTCCCTCTCTGAAAAGTCACTCCAAAACCCATGTCCTCCAAAACTGAAACTGAGAGCAATTTCTTCTTCAATTATGGTACATATAACACATCTGCCACCTCCAAAAAACCTCCTAACTTGAGATGGAACCTGACTGTACCAACTCCTTCTACACCACACTTGGCATGAGTGACAAGTTCCACATGTAAACCTGAGTCCATCTCTGACCAACTAGTGAACAACTCATTGTTGTGGGAAATATCACCCTGCAGACAGGTTGATCTCTCCTTATCTAGGTTTTCTTCAACTAAGACAGTTCTAACAAATAGACACTAACATTCCAAACTCCACCTATTCTATTTATTTACTGACACACACACACACACAGAAAAGAAAGGGGAATGGTACCTTTTCCCGCAGTCTGTCCTTGTTGTTCCAAAGCTTGAACTCTAGATCCACACCTTGAAAGTGAATATGAACATGCAAAAAGGATATACAAACTCTCTACCACTACTACCTAATGTCAGATGATAGAAATCCCACTTGAAACACAAGTAGACACATGCAAGGAAGAATGAATAATATATATGTATGGAAATAGGCTAAGTTCTTTATTAATATGAGAAACATGAAACACTTACATTCACAATGTGTTGCAAGCCTCCTCCATGCTTATCCTTTCCAACCCCTTATGTGCAATGCCATAATGCTACAGAATTCGTATGAAGTCTGAGATCAAATTTTCGATACCTTTCATGAACTCCCTTCAACCTTGAGATGCCTAGTTTATATAGGAACATGGAAAGCTTAACCAACATAGGGAATCAAGGGAATGGTTGAGTATATTCCTCCTTAGGTTAGGATTGATTTCCCAAAATGGAGGAACTTGAAGCCATGAGTCATCTCAAACCATAACAACCCAAAGATCCGTAGAATTGTCCCACAGAAAAAGGAGGAATTGGTTAAAATTGTACTAACAGGAAGGATGCTCCCCTAGAGTGGCAGACAGGGAATCATGTATGCTCCCAAATTTTATATCAAGGTGTGTCCCTGAGGGGGGGGATTCTCCCTAAGCCATGGTAGGGGGGCGTCCCTCTTCCAACTAGGTCAAAAAGTGAGGGAAAAAGTGATGTTTTTTACCTTAAAAATGGGTTTTTCTTCTCCTTAATGGCTAGGTATGATGACAAAGTGTTGTTTCATCGTGTCAGAGTGATGAAACATAAATTCAACACTTAGTAAAGTGTTGTTTTGTAACTATGACACTCAACAACCAAAGTGTACATAAGTGTGACACTTAATGAAAAAGTGACATAAGTGAGACACTTAGTACGACACTAGGCAATGTGAAAATTTTGCATGTAACACTCATGTGTCCCCATCATGTGACGAGAAGCATCGTTTTCCAGGGACCACACACTCCTTGATTAGGTGTTGGTAGAGAGGCATGTGAACATTGAGAATTTATTTTCAAACTTTGTTGCAAACTCATCTAGTTGCGTCTCTGTTGATGTTGTTGTCTCTGTCTTCTCTTTCCTTTTCTTCTCT
>JASDQU010790183.1:14978-27537 GCA_032191745.1 Picea mariana | reverse complement strand
TACAATTGCAAACTAACATGGAAAGGTATGACCTATTGTACAACCAATTTTGGCACACTTTTCTAGGAATCTGCGACTTGCCCTTCTGTGACCCGCGAATTTCTGTGACTATCTCCATTGTGACTCATGGATGTTCGTGAATCTCTCCAATATGACCTGTGGATGTGTGCAGAAAGCTCTGTATGCTCCAACACTCTCCCGTGGCTTCCTTCCATTGAAACCCACCTGTGTATGCCTCTGTTCTCTCTTCTCCTTGACATGTATGATCTCTATATGAAAGTCTTTCTTCACCTATCCAAGATCTTGAACCATAGTCTGTCATGATCCAATACTTTATGTGTCGACTCTCTTAACACAAATTTTGTCAAGTGTAAGAAAAATTCCTTCTTTGCTTCTACACTTTCAAATGAATCCACACTAGCAAAAGTCCTTCTTTGCTATCTCTGTGTGAATGTGTCTTCCTCCTTCTCCTATCCTTTCTTTTATAATCATGAGTTACGATCTATTTCTAATATCCAAATTGATCTATGGTTGAGATTACTTCTCACACTCACTTGAGATTTAGATTACATGTTGAATGCTAAGTACTTTTAGCATGTTTCTTAAGTAACTCAATTAACTAATTAATAAAATCAATTTACTTTAATAATTCCTTTAACTAACGTAAATTCAAGAGTAGAAGGATTTGGACGATTTCCACACATCTAGACACATAGACATGTGTGAAAATACATGTCTGATGCTACCACTAATATAAACACTCCCTCTCAGCAAGGAAGATATTTCCCGAAGATCCACTTGGAACTAGTTCTGCCTCCGACTCTGGCACAATGTCACACACATCATCTTGCATACTGACATTCCTCCAACCCTGATGGTCAGTTTCTCCCTGAATACTGGAAGTCTTGGAATAGATGATGCTGCATATCAATGCCACAAATTTTGGACCCTTCGTCAAAGGTCTAATCTCCCTCAATGTTCTCCTATAAGCTTTCTTCTCTTGAGCATCCATCAATGTCATCTCGTTCCAACTCGGTCTCCTGAAAAAAATAGAAGGGGATAACTCCCTCTTCTCCTCTGAAGGTCCACTCCGCACACTGGAATTCTATGAACTCTACTCATTCTTCAATTGTTCATCATTCGAAGCCTCCTACTCCTTGTTCTCTGTCACTGACATCGATCCATAATCCAAGATCCCCTTGGATCCTCTTATAGGATGAATCTACAACTTGTATAACCTTTTCTCTCTGACACCAATTCTCATTGTTGTGTCAGGGATAAATCCCTCTAAACATATGAGTACTTTCCCTCTCTAAAAAGTCACTCCAAAACCCATGTCCTACAAAACTGAAACTGAGAGCAATTTCTTCTTCAATTATGGTACATATAACACATCTGCCACCTCCAAAAAACCTCCTAACTTGAGATGGAATCTGACTGTACCAACTCCTTCTACACCACACTTGGCATGAGTGCCAAGTTCCACATGTAAACCTGAGTCCATCTCTGACCAACTAGTGAACAACTCATTGTTGTGGGAAATATCACCCTGCGGACAGGTTGATCTCTCCTTATCTAGGTTTTCTTCAACTAAGACAGTTCTAATAAATAGACACTAACATTCCAAACTTCACCTATTCTATTTATTTACTTACACACAGAGAGAGAGAGAGAGAGAGAAAAGAAAGGGGAATGGTACCTTTTCCCGCAGTCTGTCCTTGTTGTTCCAAAGCTTGAACTCTAGATCCACACCTCGAAAGTGAATATGAACATGCAAAAAGGATATACAAACTCTCTACCACTACTACCTAATGTCATATGATAGCAATCTCACTTGAAACACAAGTAGACACATGCAAGGAAGAATGAATAATATAAATGTATGGAAATAGGCTAAGTTCTTTATTAATATGAGAAACATGAAACACTTACAATCACAATGTGTTGCAAGCCTCCTCCATGCTTATCCTTTCCAACCCCTTATGTGCAATGCCATAATACTACAGAATTTGTATGAAGTCTGAGATCAAATTTTTGATACCTTTCATGAACTCCCTTCAACCTTGAGATGCCTAGTTTATATAGGAACTTGGAAAGCTTAACCAACATAGGGAATCAAGGGAATGGTTGAGTATATTCCTCCTTAGGTTAGGATTGATTTCCCAAAATGGAGGAACTCGAAGCCATGAGTCATCTCAAACCATAACAACCCAAAGATCCTCAGAATTGTCCCACAGAAAAAGGAGGAATTGGTTAAAATTGTACTAACAGGAAGGACGCTCCCCTAGAGTGGCAGACAGGGAATCCTGTATGCTCCCAAATTTTATATCAAGGTGTGTCCCTAAGGGGGGGGATGCTCCCTAAGCCATGGTAGGGGGGCGTCCTTCTTCCAACTAGGTCAAAAAGTGAGGGAAAAAGTGATGTTTTTAACCTTAAAAATGGGTTTTTCTTCTCCTTAATGGCTAGGTATGATGACAAAGTGTTGTTTCATCATGTCAGAGTGATGAAACATAAATTCAACACTTAGGAAAGTGTTGTTTTGTAATTACGACACTCAAAAACCAAAGTGTACATAAGTGTGACACTTAATGAAAAAGTGACATAAGTGAGACACTTAGTACGACACTAGGCAATGTGAAAATTTTGCATGTGACACTCATGTGTCCCCATCATGTGACAAGAAGCATCATTGTCTAGGTACCACACACTCCTTGAGTAGGTGTTGGTAGAGAGGCATGTGAACATTGAGAATTTATTTTCAAACTTTGTTGCAAACTCATCTAGTTGCGTCTATGTTGATGTTGTTGTCTCTATCTTCTCTTTCCTTTTCTTCTCCAAACATTGTGATGCATAGTGCCCAAACTTGTGGCACATGAAGCACTTGATTTCACTCAAGTTATTCTTTCCTGGTTGTGAGGTTGACTCCTCACTATTACCATGCTTTTTGGAATCCTTTCCTTTTCCCTTCCTTGTCTTACTAATAAGGGTCGGGTTCTCCTCCTCTTCATCTTCCTGCTTGTTGCTCTTATACTCCTCCCAAATCTCTTCCTGGATGCAACCATCCCAAAGTCTTTTCCAATATGGGATATTCTCCCGAGCACAAAATCCTTTGACAAATGGTTCCCATGACTTGGGAATACCATTCAATGCCACGTTCACAAGATCTACATCCTCTATTTTCTCCCCTATGGCTGCAAGTTGATCATGCATTTGTGTGATCCTCATGAGATAGTTGGTAACATTATCTAATCTAGACATTAGAACCGATCTAAGTTTATTCCTTAACATCATCTTCCTATTCATGTTCTTTCTCTGGAATAAAATTACCAAGACATCAAACATCTATTTGGACATCTTCTTCTCATTTAGGTGAGGGATTAGATGATCATTCACAGAATCTAGGAGGACTCTTTCTTCTTTGATCTCCTTCTTGTAGTGAGCATCTAAAGTTGTCGGATATGTCGGTGGAGTAACTTCTTTATCCACTAACTCCCAAAGGTCATACTCCTTCAACGCTAAAGTAACTCTTGCTTTCCAATATAGGAAGTTGGATGTTCCATCCAATCTATCTTCAACTCTCAATGGTGTTGTTTCCATCCCTAAGACCTGATAAACTGCCATGAAAATAACATGTTGTTGGAAAACTACCCCTGTATTGATCTAGCTTCCCTTCAAAGCATGGGCTCGTATACCATGTTGAATTTTCTTTCAACCCTAGGTATGTTATGATACCATGTTGAAAAAATATTACTCCGGCACCTATGTACTTTGTTATCTAGTGATTTCCTTACTACAATCAGATTAGCATCTCACAAAACAATAATACACTACTAAAATATTCAATTCAATATCATGCAGTAGAAGCATAAACTAGGAAACCAAATCAAACACACATGAACACCAGAATTTTTGGGTAGATACCCCTGGAAAAACCCAAGAGGGAAAACCAATTTTGAGAATGATTTTATCATGCTAAATTCAGGGCTCCTGTAACAACGATAATGGCCCACTGAGAGAAATACAACTGCAAACTAATCTGGCAAGGTCTGACATGTTGTACAACCAATTTTGGCATGCTTTTCTAGGAATATACAAATTTCCCTTCCGTGACCCACAGATATTTGTGACTGCCTCCACTTTGACTCACAGATGTCCGCGTCTGTCTCCATTGTGACCCACGAATGTGTGTAGAAAAACTTTACGGAAAGATCTGTACGCTCCAACATTATCACATGGCTTCCTTCTATTGAAACCCACCTATGTATGCCTATGTTCTCTCTTCTCATTGACCTGTATGATCTCTAGATGAAATTCCTACTTCACCTATCGAAGATCTTGAACCATAGCCCTTCATGATCCAATACTATTTGTGTCGACTCTCTCAACACAACTCATGTCAAGTGTAAGAAAAGGTCCTTCTTTGTTTCTACACTCTCGAATGACTCAACACTAGAAAATGTCCTTTTTTGCTATCTCTATGTGAATGTGTCTTCCTCCTCCTCCTAGCCTTGCTTTTATAATCATAAGTTACAATCTATTTATAATCTCCAAAGTAATCTACAGTTGATATTACTTCTCACACTCACTTGAGATTTAGATTACATGTTGCATGCTAAGTACTTTTAGCATGTTTCTTAAATAACTAAATTAACTAATTACATAATTAATTAATAAAATCAATGTACTTTAATAATTCCTTTAACTAAAATAAATTCAAGAGTAGAAGGCTTTGGACGATTTCCACACGTCTAGACACATAGACCTGCATGGAAAGACTTGTCTAATGCTACCACTAACATCAACATACCTCACTTCTCTTATTGTAATCATATTTAGTTTGAAACATATAGGTTTCATAAGAGGGTGCTTCATTAGGTTTCATTTGGAATAATGATGCAAAAATTTGAGAAATCATGGAGTGTGAGACAACCTTATGACTCAGACATTGCTAGTCAACATTGAATTTGAAAAGGATTATGATAGGCTTGAGTGGTCTTTGATTATAGTTATGTTAGTCAACATTGAATTTGAAAAGGATTATGATAGGCTTGAATGGTCTTTCATTCTAGTTATTGCTTAAGACCCTTAGTTTTTTCCCTTCTTCCTTAAATATATAGAAACTCTTTTCTCAAAGGAATTTACATGTCTATCTATCAACATAGTTATAAAAAAGAAAGTAATATGTTTTCCATCCTCCCTCTTTAGAATTGTATGTAATGGCTACATAGGTGACTAGTTGATATTTCATGGAGCGAACCAAGGTTAAATTAAATGCATTCCCTTCCTTGAGCAAGGAATCAAGCACCTAGTTTATGGGAATTTTATGGATGATTCCTTCTTCCCAATCATCAAGGAACAAAAACCAATGGAGAAGGTGGACTACCTTCAGGTACTTTATACTACTTTAGAATAGGAAAAACTCGATATTGTAAACAAAGTCACTAGGACCTTTCGTGTTGGTTAGTTGATCAAGGTTGATCTTGGATTCAACAAGGTTATATATTTAATTACTTGATATCCCCTTTTCCTTTTAGGATTCACCTAAGAAATTTTGGAACATGGTTATCTTAGGACAAACCAAGAAATCATTAACCAAACCAATGACTATGGTTGTTATATTTCAAATATGTACTAAGATTCTAGTTATCATCCTTGTCTACTATTGTTGTCGGGTTCACTACTGCAATATCGTCATTTTATATCTTATTTCTATGTCATCTTCTTTTATTTTTATTTTTTGTTTTATTGTGAAACTGTGACACAAAATAGGATGCAATAGGAAGGCCTATTTTTCTACATCCTTCTTGTGAATCCTACTACATCCCATTGTTCATATTTTTCATATTTTCATGTCATTTTTTGAGTCCTAAAGGTTTAGTTAGCATCATTATTTTTCCCAATCCATGATTTTATTTTCCCAATCATTTTCCTAACTTTAATGCTTTGAGTGAACCTTATGATTTACCTTGCTTGTGGAAGAACCCAATCATTGAATATCTATTAGAGGGTGGGTGTAGAAATTCACATCCCATAGTTATTGAGAGTTGATCTGAAGTACAATCATCTTGGGGATGAGTGTAAGTCAATCAATCATGAAAAGGAGGAAATTCATATGGGAAAAGACAATAGTTTTAGAGAGTCATGTTTTTGCATGAGGAAGGGGAAAAGAACAACAAGGAGAGGAGCATTGGAGCTGGAGCAACAATGGAGGGAAAGTTCTGGAGCATTTTTGGAGCTGAGGACTGAAGAACTAGGTTGTTGGGCCTAAACAGTGAAATCCTATATAAGTTTCACTATAGCCAACAAGTTTCTACTATTTATTTTCCCTGGGTTTTTTCCAAGCAGTGCATTCCCTTGAGATCCCAGTAGTAATATTTTGGATCACCTATGTTAGAGACCCTATTAAAAATGATGTATCTCGATGTACTGAGAGCAATGAAGGGGTACATTCCTTGGGTTGGGTAGTTGTGTGGAAGAGAGCTAGTGGAAATTGGGATAGTTGTAGGAAGATCCAATGGGTCGCGATGTTTTGTTGAGTTGTGACTGGACAATGAGAGGAACCCTATTTTATGGATTCCCAACCCCAGCTCAGGGGTGAATTGTTGTTGAGATATGGAACAACAATTCTATGGTTGGGTGGAACCTCCATTTTTGTTGTTTTTTGCGTTATACTTATGAGTTTAATTGTTGTTCTTTTACTCCATGTACGAGAATGATTTATATGTTGTTGTGATGAGTTATTAGCTAAATTCATGTTATTTTTAGAATGTGGTAGTTGCATCTAATTATTGGTATAAAAATGGTTAAGTCTATGTATAATTTAGTAGTTGGTAAGTTATAGGTTAGTAGAATTTTTTTATTTTTATGTGTATTCTGCTAGTAACGTTCCTCGGTTAAGTTCAGGAATGTTACACTCAAGGTGATTCCTACTATCATCTACTCATGTAATTCCATGCTTCCTAATAAGGATGGAATGGATTGTCCGATTTACCTAGGAGAGTTCTTTGATGGAGAAAAGGTGTAGAGGTTTCCTAAGTGTAGCCATACCTTTCATGTAAAGTGCCAATACTAGATTACTAGTTCTTAATGTTCATGGATGAGCTTCAGAACCCAACAAGTCGGCCATGAATTTTTCTCACAATATTGTTTTTTTGGAGAGATATATTGAATATTTTCATTCATCTAACATCGTTTATTTGTTATAAGTTGTTTTTCCTTCTCCTACCATGAATCTTCCATAGGAATAAAAAGAATGGTTATTAAGAAGCTAAGGTGGATTGTAATTTAATATCATGATTAACATAGTCAAAAGATCATATTAACATGAATGGATATGCCTTACTCTGTAAGTTATGTTTTCTCTATAAGGTATATCTACAATGAATGATGTTTGCGTATGATGTGAGTACAATTTGAGTGGGCTTAATGGTTTAGGACATGTGGCATTTTTTAATGCTTTTGTTTTATGTATGTGAATTTGTTTCATGGATGTGACACAACGCTACTGGTAGATTCCACTCTTGGAAATAAAGCAAAGGACACATGACCGAATGATATTGTGAGAAGATTTGATTTCATTTACGAGATGAAAGTGGTCTTGGAAATTGTATGTCCTAACAAAGTATCATGTGTCAACATTATTTCTTTGGCTACAAGAGATGGTGTGGCCCTAGTAACTACATCCAATCTCACGATCAAATCATATTAAGAAACTTATTTATAGTAACATTTCTCACTTAATATCATTGGTATGTGCATGTTGGTGGGCTGCAATGCAATGTGCCCACTACAAGAAGAGATGATACACAATCTAAGTGAATTATGTGAATACACTTATGGACCCCAACAATAGTGCCATATAGTCATCTATAGCCTTTACTTCGAAGGGTCTCTCTATTTTAGATTGTGTAACCTATTAGGTCTAACTTGTTGGGGAATAAGGCGAAACATGACATGAAACATAAAATACAGTACTTCAAATAATCAAAGAGGAACAAAAAAAATTGAATACAAAAGGTGGTGTCTAAATACATCGTTATAGCACTTAATCAAGGTGCACTATTATCAAAGCAACACATTGCATATTGGAAATCCATCGCTTAATCTCCATGATGAAAATCGCCCAAGGGGTTTTCTTTTTATAGCCTCAAGATCTAACTGTCTTTATAGAATCCAGAAGATATTTTCTGCATGTAACCATTGACTGTTAGAGTTGAATATGCCAAATCCATGTTGTCAAGTTGTCTCGACAAGGATGCTCGAACCAACTAATTATCCTTCCAACTTGTAGTCAATTTCTAGGTTGGTTGATCCACCACCCGGCTATCTTCGACTACTAGTCGACTACCCGACCGACAGGCACGTCGACTACTCGACCAACTAGTGTAGTGTGTTGGTCGATCACCTGACTGACTGTAGCCAGATGTGTGTCAACCTCTCGACCAACCAAACCCAGGAGATGTGTGGTGAACCATCAATTCTTGGTGTTACAATAGCCCCCCATCAACACACATCTCTAGAGATTCAGAAGGTGAAACTACACCATTATGGAACCCCCCCATAATTGCAGCTTCTTGAAGCGCAAGCATCATGCAAATCTTGACAAATTTGGCTTTAGCTAAAGGTTTGGTGAAGATATCAACAACCCGATAATCTTTTCTGCAATATTCAAGAGAGACAATGTTCTCATGAACCAACTATCTCAAATAGTGAGCATGGAACTCAAAATGATTCATCTTACTGTTGGCAATAGGATTGTCAACAACCTGTATATCACTCTAGTTATCACAATAGATTGTAGTCAAGGTCTGAAAAGGAAGGACAAGTTCTCCCAAAAGTTGGTGAATCCATACGACTTTGGTACCTTCTTGAATGATGCCATGATATTCTGCTTTCATAGTAAAAAAAGAGAATACCTTTTGTTTCTTGCAAGACCACACCAACGATCTAGTGCTATAGAGAAACACATAGCTAGAAGTGGACTTCTGATCATCATTGTCACCAGCCCAATCAAAGTCAGTGAAGCCTACCAATGAATTTGAACTTTGACAATACTTCATACCAAAATGAGTACCCTTGACATAGTGGAAAATTCGTTTGACTATTTTCTAGTGGATTTCTTTAGGATCCCACATAAACCGAGAAACCACACTAACAACAAAGGAAATGTCAGGTCGACTATGAGTAGAATAAATAAGATTTCCAAACATTTGTCGATAAAGTGTAGCATCGACAACGGGTGTTTGACAAGTTTTGGTAAGCTTTACTCTAGACTGAAAAGGAGTAGCACAGGGCTTGTAATCAACGATTTTAAGATGATTCAATAGATCCATCACATATATAGACTGGGAAATGAAAAATCCATCATATAGTGGTAATACTTGAAGACATGAAAAATTATGCAAAGTGACGAGGTTTGTCATGTCAAAGGAGTCAACAAGTTGTTTCTTCAATATAAGGATGAAATCGATATTATTTCCATTAATGAGTAAGTCATCTACATATGCAACAACAATTAAGGTGTCTACATTGGTATGGAGTACATACAATCTATGATTAGATTCACAACATTTGAAACCAAGTCGAAGAAAGAAATTGTCGAACTTAGCATACCAAGCTCGAGGAGCCTTCTTCAAACCATAAAGCAACTTCTTGAGTCGAAAAACCAAATCAGAATTTGTCACAAAACCAGGTGGTTGTTCCATGAAAATTTATTTAGATAGGTCTCCATGAAGAAAAGCACTCTTCACATCCATTTGATGGATTTTCCATCCAAAATGAACAGTAAGGGAAATAATCAATCGAACAAAGCTCATCTTTGCAACGGGAGGCAAAGGTTTCAGTGTAGTCGATGATTTCCATTTGAGAAAATCCCTTTGCAATGAGGCACACTTTATGTCTCTCAACAACATCTTCAGAGGTAAATTTGGTCGGTAGACCCATCGACACTTCACAATGTTCTTTCCTTGTGGTCGAGGAACCAATTCTCAAGTGTGGTTCTTCAACAAAGAATCAATTTCTATCTGCATGGATTGCTCCCAATCATGTTTTCCTTCAACATTTGAGTAAGTAAAAGGATCAGAAGTTTCAAGTACATGAGTCATCAAGGCAACACTGTCATTTTTCTTTTGACTTCGAGTTTGTCGTCCGAAGGAGGCATCTCCAACATCAGCTCCATCAACTTTAATTGTCTTGGAAACCCATCTGGGTAGACAAGAAACAGGTGAACCAAGGTTCACTTCAACAGTTCAATCAGAAGTTGGAGGGTCTTCAATCAGTGAACCAATCAAAACAGAGGATGACGGAATAGTCGAATCAGAGGTCGACGATCCAGTCAAAACATGAACAATGTTCAATTGTCTAGTCAAAGGACATGAATATGGAATAGGAGAACCGATGTCAAAGACAACATCAAAGGGATCATATTGTAGAAATCCAAAGAAGAAATTCAATGACTTAATGCGATAATACTTTTCATCAAACTGCACATTTCATTTAATAATCATTTGTCATTTGTCAGGATCAAAAAATCGATAGGCTTTTGAGTCTTCAGAGTAGCCCATAATGATGCAAGCATGACTCTTTATGTCCAACTTCTTTCTGCAATCATCAGAAATATGATCCCAGGAAACACATCCAAACACTGGAGGTGGCCGACTGAAGGCTTCTTTCCACACCATTGTTCGACTAGAGTCATGGAAGGAACAACTCGAATTGAGATGTGATTGAGCAAATAATTTACACAATACATTGCTTTCACCTAGAAGCGAGGAGGTAGAGCTTTAGCCTGTAAAAACATCTAGCCATTTCGACTAAAGTCCAATTTTTATGTCATGAAATGGCATTCTGTCGAGGTGTGTGAGGAACCAACCACCAGTGAATACGAGATCGAGCTAGGTATTATTCAAAGGGTTGATTGACATACTCACCACCATTTTCTGATCTCATGCACTTGATGGGTTGGCCACATTTCTTTTCAGCAAAGGCTCTAAACTCCTTGAACTTTTCAAAGAGAAGGTTCTTATTCTTCAGAAAGTAAACCCATGTAAAGAGAGAAAAATCATCAATGAAAGTCAAAATTTACCTTACACCTGCCAGTGAAGGTATAAGTATGCAGCATACATCACTATGAACCCGTTCTAGTAGGTTATGTGATCACCAAACTTTTCCATAATTGAGTGGTGTCTAATGATGCTTCCCAAGCACACAACCCTTACATACTCCTTCAGGGGGAAACAACTTCAGCAAACCAACAACCATATTCTGAGTTTCTAGTGCTCGTAGACTTTGGAAATTTAGGTGTTCGAATCACTCATGCCAAGTTCGACTTCACTCGTCAGTGTGAGCAACAAATGCAGTTGGTTCAGTGTCAGGTCAAGTCATATCACAGAATTTGTATAAATTGTTCATCGAGTAGAGAAGCCCACTAGTGACAATCGACTTGCCTTTCTTTAAATCACGAACATAGAAATGATCTAGCCAAAATTCCACAATATTACATGTATGTGTTAACTGAGCAACAAAAAACAGATTGGCATTGAGATTTGGCACATGATAGACATCGGAAATCTTCCCATGTCGACAGGTAACATCACCTTGACCATCAACATCCAAAGAAAAATCATCAACGACATAGATTTTCCTTTCCTTAACTTCATCCAACCACGTGAACAAGGAGGCATCCTTAGCCATGTGATGAGTGCACCTAGAGTCAACTACCCATTCATTATACACAGAGTGAGACAACAAGGCCTGAGAATTTTCGACTTGGAAGGTGAAATTATCAGTGGGTTGAAATACAATGGATGCAACTCCTTCAAGGTGTTTAAGCTTCTCCTCTAAATCGTCTCGTTGATTATAGAATAATTTCTCCACATGTCTAGTCTTTCCACGGTACTGACATGTTTTCTTCTTTCAACTTCGTTGGGTAGCATCGGTCTGTCTCTACAATTTATGGTCGAGGTATACAGGTCTCTCTGTAGAGGCATCAAACCTTACTCTATCCCTAGTATCCATCATGCCCTTTCGCTTGAGCAAGTGGGCCTGGTGTTTTCCACCAAGATTTCCTTATTCAAGCCATCTGTGCTAATCAGTAATCAAAAGGCCATAGGAAGCTTCAAAGGTGTAATCCTTACTATATTCCTTGCATGCTTTCCAGTTGGTACAGAAAGTCTACACGAAGCCGTAGAATGGTGTTCTCAAGTTCATCAGGACCAACTCGATGAGTTGTCCATCTTTCTTTTGATAGTTGTTTCCACACTTTCCCAATTTCAATTGAAGTTCTTTGACATGCACCAAATAGTCCTCCATTTTGTTAAAAGAATGAGGATCGAGAGAGATCAACTCTTTCTCTAACTGCATGACGTGGCTCTCATCGACTCGAACGAACAACGACTTCATATTCTTCCAGACTTGATAAGGGAAGTTGATTTCACTGAGGTGAAATCGAATCTCCCGTGAAATGTAGGTTGTGATGATCGCTACAACTTCATCCTTCTTGCCATCAACAACAGACTTAGCCTAGTTGTTTGTTAGATTTGGAATCACAACCTTCGTATAC
>JASDQU010790183.1:1189-13350 GCA_032191745.1 Picea mariana | reverse complement strand
TAATGATGCAAAAATTTGAGAAATCATGGAGTGTGAGAGAACCCTATGACTCAGACATTGTTAGTCAACATTGAATTTGAAAAGGATTATGATAGGCTTGAGTGGTCTTTGATTATAGTTATGTTAGTCAAAATTGACTTTGAAAAGGATTATGATAGGCTTGAGTGGTCTTTCATTATAGTTATTGCTTAAGACCCTTAGTTTTTTCCCTTCTTCCTTAAATATATAGGAACTCTTTTCTCAAAGGAATTTACATGTCTATCTATCAACATAGTTATAAAAAAGAAAGTAATATGTTTTCCATCCTCTCTCTTTAGAATTGTATGTAATGGATACATAGGTGACTAGTTAATATTTCATGGAGCGAACCAAGGTTAAATTAAATGCATTCCCTTCCTTGAGCAAGGAATCAAGCACCTAGTTTATGGGAATTTTATGGATAATTCCTTCTTCCCAATCATGAAGGAACAAAAACCAATGGAGAAGGTGGACTACCTTCAGGTACTTTATAATACTTTAGAATTGGAAAAACTCGATATTGTAAACAAAGTCACTAGGACCTTTCGAGTTGGTTAGTTGATCAAGGTTGATCTTGGATTCAACAAGGTTATATATTTAATTACTTGATATCCCCTTTTCCTTTTAGGATTCACCTAAGAAATTTTGGAACATGGTTATCTTAGGACAAACCAAGAAATCATTAACCAAACCAATGACTATGGTTGTTATATTTCAAATATGTACTAAGATTCTAGTTATCATCCTTGTCTACTATTGTTGTCGGGTTCACTACTACAATATCGTCATTTTATATCTTATTTCTATTTCATCTTCCTTTATTTTTATTTTTTGTTTTATTGTGAAACTGTGACACATAATAGGATGCAATAGGAAGGCCTATTTTTCTACATCCTTCTTGTGAATCCTACTACATCCCATTGTTCATATTTTCATGTCATTTTTTGAGTCCTAAAGGTTTAGTTAGCATCATTATTTTTCCCAATCCATGAGTTTATTTTCCCAATCCTTTTCCTAACTTTAATGCTTTGAGTGAACCTTATGATTTCCCTTGCGTGTGGAAGAACCCAATCATTGAATATCTATTAGAGGGTGGGTGTAGAAATTCACATCCCATAGTTATTGAGAGTTGATCTGAAGTACAATCATCTTGGGGATGAGTGTAATTCAATCAATCATGAAAAGGAGGAAATTCATATGGGAAAAGACAATAGTTTTAGAGAGTCGTGTTTTTGCATGAGGAAGGGGAAAAGAACAACAAGGAGAGGAGCATTGGAGATGGAGCAACAATGTAGGGAAAGTTCTGGAGCATTTTTGGAGCTGAGGACTGAAGAACCAGGTTGTTGGGCCTAAAGAGTGAAATTCTATGTAAGTTTCACTATAGCCAACAAGTTTCTACTATTTATTTTCCCTAGGTTTTTTCCCAGCAGTGTGTTCCCTTGAGATCCCAGTAGTAATATTTTGGATCACCTGTGTCAGAGACCCTATTAAAAATGATGCATCTCGATGGACTGAGATCAATGAAGGGGTACATTCCTTGGGTTGGGTAGTTGTGTGGAAGAGAGCTAGTGGAAATTGGGATAGTTGTAGAAAGATCCAATGGGTCGTGATGTTTTGTTGAGTTGTGACTGGACAGTGAGAGGAACCCTATTTTATGGATTCCCAACCCCAGCTCAGGGGTGAATTGTTGTTGAGATATGGAACAACAATTCTATGGTTGGGTGGAACCTTCATCCCAAGTAGTTGGTTGCACAACTAATTTTTAAAAGATAAGTGTTTTTTGTTGTTTTTTGCGTTATATTTATGAGTTTAATTGTTGTTCTTTTACTCCATGTACAAGAATGATTTATATGTTGTTGTGATGAGTTATTAGCTAAATTCATGTTATTTTTAGAATGTGGTAGTTGCATCTAATTATTGGTTTAAAAATGGTTAAGTCTATGTATAATTTAGTAGTTGGTAAGTTATAGGTTGTTAGTAGAATTTTTTTATTTTTATGTGTATTCTGCTAGTAATGTTCCTCAATTAAGTTGAGGAATGTTACACTCAAGGTGATTCCTACTATCATCTACTCATGTAATTCCATGCTTCCTAATAAGGATGGAATGGATTGTCCAATTTACCTAGGAGAGTTCTTTGATGGAGAAAAGGTGTAGAGGTTTCCGAAGTGTAGCCATACCTTTCATGTAAAGTGCCAATACTAGATTACTAGTTCTTAATGATCATGGATGAGCTTCAGAACCCAACAAGTCGGCCATGAATTTTTCTCACAATATTATTTTTTTGGAGAGATATATTGAATATTTTCATTCATCTAACATCATTTATTTGTTATAAGTTGTTTTTCCTTCTCCTACCATGAATCTTCCATAGGAATAAAAATAATGGTTATTAAGAAATTAAGGTGGATTGTAATTTAATATCATGATTAACATAGTCAAAAGATCATATTAACATGAATGGATATGCCTTACTCTGTAAGTTATGTTTTCTCTGTAAGGTATATCTGCAATGAATGATGTTTGTGTATGATGTTAGTACAATTTGAGTGGGCTTAATGGTTTAGGACATGTGGCTTTTTTTAATGCTTTTGTTTTATGTATGTGAATTTGTTTCATGGATGTGACACAACGCTACTGGTAGATTCCACTCTTGGAAATCAAGCAAAGGACACATGAACGAATGATATTGTGAGAAGATTTGATTCCATTTACGAGATGAAAGTGGTCTTGGAAATTGTATGTCCTAACAAATTATCATGTGTCAACATTATTTCTTTGGCTACAAGAGATGTTGTGGCCCTAGTAACTACATCCAATCTCATGATCAAATCATATTAAGAAACTTATTTATAGTAACATTTCTCACTTAATATCATCGGTATGTGCATGTTGGTGGGCCGCAATGCAATGTGCCCACTACAAGAAGAGATGATACACAATCTAAGTGAATTATGTGAATACACTTATGGACCCCAACAATAGTGCCATATAGTCTTCTATAGCCTTTACTTCGAAGGGTCTCTCTATTTTAGATTGTGTAACCTATTAGGTCTAACTTGTTGGGGAATAAGGCGAAACATGACATGAAACATAAAATACAGTACTTCAAATAATCAAAGAGGAACAAAAAAAATTGAATACAAAAGGTGGTGTCTAAAGACATCGTTATAGCACTTAATCAAGATGCACTATGATCAGAACAACACATTGCATATTGGAACTTGATCGCTTAATCTCCATGATGAAAATCGCCCAAGGGGTCTGCTTTTTATAGCCTCAAGATCTAACTGTCTTCATAGAATCCAGAAGATATTTTCTACATGTAACCATTGATTGTTAGAGTTGAATATGCCAAATCCATGTTGTCAAGTTGTCTCAACAAGGATGCTCGAACCAACTGATTATCCTTCCAACTTGTAGTCAATTTCTAGGTTGGTTGATCCACCACCCGGCTATCTTCGACTAATAGTCGACTGCCTGACCGACAGGCACGTCGACTACTCGACCAACTGGTGTAGTGTGTTGGTCAATCACCTGACTGACTGTAGCCATATGTGTGTCAACCTCTCGACCAACCAAACCCAGGAGATGTGTGGTGAACCATCAATTCTTGGTGTTACAATAGCCCCCCATCAACACACATCTACACCATTATGACACCCCCCCCATAATAGTAGCTGCTTGAAGCCCAAGCATCATGCAAATCTTGACAAATTTGGCTTCAGCTAAAGGTTTGGTGAAGATATCAACAACTCGATAATCTTTTCTGCAATATTCAAGAGAGACAATGTTCTCATTAACCAACTATCTCAAATAGTGAGCATGGAACTCAAAATGATTCATCTTACTATGGGCAATAGGATTGTCAACAACCTGTATATCACTCTAGTTATCACAATATATTGTAGTCAAGGTCTGAAAAGGAAGGCCAAGTTCTCCCAAAAGTTGGTGAATCCATATGACTTTGGTACCTTCTTGAATGATGCCATGATATTATGCTTTCATATTAAAAAAAGAGAATACCTTTTGTTTCTTGCAAGACCACACCAACGATCTAGTGCTATATAGAAACACATAGCTAGAAGTGGACTTCTGATCATCATTGTCACCAGCCCAATCGAAGTCGGTGAAGCCTACCAATGAATTTGAA
This sequence comes from Picea mariana, assembly GCA_032191745.1. NCBI lineage: Eukaryota > Viridiplantae > Streptophyta > Pinopsida > Pinales > Pinaceae > Picea > Picea mariana. The sequence continues at coordinate 9,180 of JASDQU010790183.1, read as the reverse complement.
CTTTGACAATACTTCATACCAAAATGAGTGGTACCCTTGACATAGTGGAAAATTCATTTGACTGTTTTCTAGTGGATTTCTTTAGGATCCTAGATAAACCAAGAAACCACACTAACAACAAAGGAAATGTCAGGTCGACTATGAGTAGAATAACTAAGATTTCCGAACATTTGTCGATAAAGTGTAGCATCGACAACGGGTGTTTGACAAGTTTTGGTAAGCTTTACTCTAGACTAAAAAGGAGTAGCACATGGCTTGCAATCAACAATTTTAAGATGATTCAATAGATCCATCACATATATAGACTGGGAAATGAAAAATCCATCATATAGTGGTAATACTTGAAGACATGAAAAATTATGCAAAGTGACGAGGTTTGTCATGTCAAAGGAGTCAACAAGTTGTTTCTTCAATATAAGGATGAGATCAATATTATTTCCATTAATGAGTAAGTCATCTACATATGCAACAATAATCAAGGTGTCTACATTGGTATGGAGCACATACAATCTATGATTAGATTCACAAAATTTGAAACCAAGTCGAAGAAAGAAATTTTCAAACTTAGCATACCAAGCTCGGTGATCCTTCTTCAAACCATAAAGCAACTTCTTGAGTCGAAAAACCAAATTAGAATCTGTCACAAAACCAGTTGGTTGTTCCATGAAAATTTATTTAGATAGGTCTCCATGAAGAAAAGCACTCTTCACATCCATTTGATGGATTTTCCATCCAAAACGAACAGTAAGGGAAATAATCAATCGAACAGAGCTCATCTTTGCAACAGAGGCAAAGGTTTCAGTCTAGTCGATGATTTCCATTTGAGAAAATCCCTTCGCAATGAGGCACACTTTATGTCTCTCAACAACATCTTCAGAGGTAAATTTGGTCGGTAGACCCATCGACACTTCACAATGTTCTTTCCTTGCGGTCGAGGAACCAATTCTCAAGTGTGGTTCTTCAACAAAGAATCAATTTCTATCTGCATGGACTGCTCCCAATCATGTTTTCCTTCAACATTTGAGTAAGTAAAAGGATCAGAAGTTTCAAGTACATGAGTCATCAAGGCAACACTGGCTTTTTTCTTTTGACTTCGAGTTTGTCGTCCGAAGGAGGCATCTCCAACATCAGCTCCATCAACTTTAATTGTCTTGGAAACCCATCTGGGTAGACAAGAAACAGGTGAACCAAGGTTCACTTCAACAGTTCAATCAGAAGTTGGAGGGTCTTCAATCAGTGGATCAATCAAAACAGAGGATGATGGACTAGTCGAATCAGAGGTCGACGGTCCAGTCGAAACATGAACAATGTTCAATTGTCTAGTCAAAGGACAGGAATATGGAACAAGAGAACCAGTGTCAAAGACAACATCAAAGGGATCATCCTGTAGAAATCCAAAGGAGAAATTCAATGAATTAATGCCAGAATACTTTTCATCAAACCGCACATTTCATTTAATAATGATTTGTCATTTGTCAGGATCAAAAAATCGATAGGCTTTCGAGTCTTCAGAGTAGCCCATAATGATGCAAGCATGACTCTTTACATCCAACTTCTTTCTGCAATCATCAGAAATATGATCCCAGGAAACACATCCAAACACTGGAGGTGGCCGACTGAAGGCTTCTTTCCACACCATTGTTCAACTAGAGTCATGGAAGGAACAACTCGAATTGAGATGTGATTGAGAAAATAATTTACACAATACATTGCTTTCACCTAGAATCGAGGAGGTAGAGATTTAGCCTGTAAAAACATCTAGCCATTTCGACTAAAGTCCAATTTTTATGTCCTGAAATGGCATTATGCTGAGGTGTGTGAGGAACCAACCACTACCAGTCAATACGAGATCGAGCTAGGTATTATTCAAAGGGTCGATTGACATACTCACCACCATTTTTTGATCTCATGCACTTGATGGGTTGGCCACATTTCTTTTCAGCAAAGGCTCTAAACTCCTTGAACTTTTCAAAGACAAGGTTCTTATTCTTCAGAAAGTAAACCCATGTAAAGCGAGAAAAATCATCAATGAAAGTCAAAATTTACCTTACACCTGCCAGTGAAGGTATATTGATGCAGCATACATCACTATGAACCCATTCTAGTAGGTTATGTTATCACCACACTTTTCCATAGTTGAGTGGTGTCTAATGATGCTTCCCAAGCACACAACCCTTACAGACTCCTTCAGGGGGAAACAACTTCGGCAAACCAACAACCATATTCTGAGTTTCTAGTGCCCGTAGACTTTGGAAATTTAGGTGTTCGAGTCACTCATGCCAAGTTCGACTTCGCTCGTCAGTGTGAGAAACAAATGCAGTTGGTTCAGTGTCAGGTCAACTCATATCACAGAATTTGTATAAATTGTTCATCGAGTAGAGAATCCCACTAGTGACAATCGACTTGCCTTTCTTTAAATCATGAACATAGAAATGATCTAGCCAAAATTCCACAATATTACATGTATGTGTTAACTGAGCAACAAAAAACAGATTGGCATTGAGATTTGGCACATGATAGACATCGAAAATCTTCCCATGTCGACAGGTAACATCACCTTGACCATCAACATCCAAAGAAAAATCATCAATGACATAGATTTTCCTTTCCTTAACTTCATCCAACCACATGAACAAGGAGGCATCCTTAGCCACGTGATGAGTGCACCTAGAGTCAACTACCCATTCATTATACACAAAATGAGACAACAAGGCCTGAGAAGTTTCAACTTGGAAGGTGAAATTATCAATGGGTTGAAATACAATGGATGCAACTCCTTCAAGGTGTTTAAGCTTCTCCTCTAAATCATCTCGTTGATTATAGAATAATTTCTCCACATGTCTAGTCTTTCCACGGTACTGACATGTTTTCTTCTTTCAACTTCGTTGGGTAGCATCGGTCTGTCTCTACAATTTATGGTTGAGGTATACAAGTCTCTCTATGGAGGCATCAAACCTTACTCTATCCCTAGGATCCATCATGCCCTTTCACTTGAGCAAGTGGGACTGGTGTTTTCCACCAAGATTTCCTTATTCAAGCTGTCTATGCTAATCAGTAATCAAAAGGCCATAGAAAGCTTCAAAGGTGTAATCCTTACTATATTCCTTGCATGCTTTCCAGTTGGTACAGAAAGTCCACACAAAGCCGTAGAATGGTGTTCTCAAGTTCATCAGGACCAACTCGATGAGTTGTCCATCTTTCTTTTGATAGTTGTTTCCACACTTTCCCAATTTCAATTGAAGTTCTTTGACATGCACCAAATAGTCCTCCATTTTGTTAAAAGAATGAGGATCGAGAGAGATCAATTCTTTCTCTAACTGCATGACGTGGCTCTCATCGACTCGAATGAACAACGACTTCATATTCTTCCAGACTTGATAAGGGAAGTTGATTTCACTGAGGTGAAATCGAATCTCCCGTGAAATGTAGGTTGTGATGATCGCTACAACTTCATCCTTCTTGCCATCAACAACAGACTTAGCCTAGTTGTTTGTTAGATTTGGAATCACAACCTTCGTATACTCCCATAGTCCTTTGCTCTTCAATAGGGTTTCCAAATATGGTTCTCAGACTACATAATTTGATCTGCTCAGAACAACAAGATCAATATTTGAATCCATATTCAATATCTAGACAAAAACTTGTATGTTTCAATAAGTTCCAATCAACAAACCACTGGCCCAGATTCAATCACACAACATATCCAAATTAGCAAGGTTTGCATATAACAGGTCAAGGTTTCAAACCATTGACTCTAATACCATGTTGGGGAATAGGATGGAACACAACATGAAACATAAAAAACAATACTGCAGATAATTGAAGAGAAACAAAAAAAATTGAAGACGAACGGTGGTGTCTAAAGGAACCATTACAACATTTAAGCAAGGTGCACTGTGATATTAACATCACAATGCATATTGGATCTTGTTCATTTGATCGCCATGATGAATATGGCCAAAGGGATCTTCTTTTTATAGCCTCAATATCTAACGATCTTCAATAGAATCTAGAAGATCTTGCCCACATGTAACCATCGGTTGTTGGCGTTGACTCTGCCAAATCCGTGTTGTCAAGTCGACTTGACAAGGATGCTCAACCCAATCGACTATCATTCCAACTCGTAGTTGATTGCTGGGTTGGTCGAACCACCGCCCAACTATCTTCGACCGTTGGTCGACTGCCTGATTGATAGGCACGTCCACTATTCGACCGACTAGTGTAGTGTGATGGTCAATCACCTGACCGACTGTATCCAGATGTAGGTCGACCTCTCGACCAAATTGTTGAAATTACTAAGACAACTGAGAGAGGGGCTGAATCAATTGTTATTGTGCTTAAACAATTTTAAGTCTATTAAAACATTCTTAATATGTCTTCAAGTGATCATCAATATTATACAACATATGGACAACATAAATAATGAGCATCAATCACACATAAGGTATACACAAAGACATATTTTCACGAGGAAACCCATAAAGGGAGAAAACCTCTTCTTCTTCAAAATGTTAGGCAGTCTTTTAAGTTCTGTACATCATCTATAATTGAGCACCAACTCAATGTGAGGTTACTACCTCTATTTTACAAGCTCCAACTTGTTTGAGAGCACCAACTCTCTGGTTTATCTAGCACCCAGTACAAGGAAGCACCAACTCCTTGAGTGTTCCAGCACCAACTGGATGGAAGCTCCAACCTGTATAATAGAGAACACTTGTTCTCCCTTGCACCACCCTGCAACCCTGGTTTTTCTGGTTGCAACCAGATGGAAGCTACAACTCCCTGTGTTCAAGCACCCACTTGAACCTCTAAGGACAACAACCCTCCCTAGCACCTCCCTACCACCCTTATTACAAATAAATGATTGAATAACCAACAACATAGATAAATTAATTCTTACCACTTCTTCACTGTTCTGCAATTCTTCTCTGCTACACTATTCTTCTGCTCTGTTCATATTTGGCTTGACTTGCTGTCTCTTTCTATCTATTCTTTCTCTATCCTTCTCATGCCCTTTAATATGTGCACATTCTTCTATCTTCACCTTTTCATCTTATGTTCCTTATCTCTGAGCTTTCTTCACACTACGCATACTGTAATTTTACCTTTCTATAGTTCAACTCATTTTTCAGTCAGAACAACCAACCACACACAGTCACTGCTTGTTTTTTTTTTATACACTACAACCCCTTCAGTTACCCCTCAAATCCCTAGAACAAAACTTCAACAACTGAAACACCAACCATCCAAGAACCATGATTCGATTCTGCTAACTGAATCGTAACTGAACAATTAATCATGAAGAGCAACGATAGCCCTTCGATTAGATTTCCAAGTATCCAACACCGTTGGATTACAAGCACAGGGTCTCGCATTGATTTCGCCATTTCGCATTTCGGTATTTTGGCATTTCGGCATTCCTATGGTGAAGAGTCTTGACATTCCAAGTTGCAATCCCCGAAACTCCGAAAAATTTTAGCTCCACTAGCTTCTTCCCCTCACGTGACCACCAGTGGTGACCACAAGCTGCGCCAAAAGGCATTTCGCAATTTCGCATTTTGGCATTTCGCGATTTCGCATATCGCAAGTTCGAGAGGTTAGGGAACCCCGTTCCTTTGACTTTCCAGTCAGTGAAATGATGATCTTTCACCACGTGTCCTATGGACCCAATGGTCCAGATCTTATCGTGATTTCAAAACTTCACGGGCCTTCGTCGTGTCTGATCAATGGTCCAAATCAATCCTCGATCTGCAGGCTAGGATTATTTCGCAATTTCGCATATCGCGAGTTAGAGAGGTTAGAACAATCCTTCCTTTGACCTTTCAGTCAGCGAAATGCCAATCTTTCTCCATGTTTCCTCTAGCTTCAACGGCCAGGATCATTTCACAAATTCACGAGCCTTCATTGTGCCTGATCAATGGTCCAGGATATCCCTTTGATCAATGACTCAGATTAATTCATGATTTCACATATCATGAGTTTGAGAGATTAGGGCACTCATTCCTTTGACCTCTCAGTCAGCAAAATGTTGATCTGTAACCACATGTTCTTCCCAAAGATGGACGGTCCTCTTGCTTTCGAGATTTCGAGGTTCACTACTTCAAAGGTTAAAGTTCCTTTGATCTTTGATTTCCCGGTCTGCGAAACTCCGAAATGGAGTCTTTGTTGATGTGCCTGTTTCGGGATTTCAGTGTTTCACATTTCGCAACTTCGGGACTCCTATGATGAAGAGTCTCGACTCTTGACTCCTCCAACTCCCAGTATCTGAAACTCCGAAATGGAGTCAGATCAATGGTCTGGTATTTCGGTGTTTCACATTTCGCAACTTCGGGACTCCTGTGATGAAGAGTCTCGACTCTTGACTCCTCCAACTCCTAGTATCCTAAACTCCGAAATGGAGTCAGATCAACGGTCTGGTATTTCAACATTTCACATTTCGCAACTTCGGGACTCTTGTGATGAAGAGTCTTGAATCTTGACTCCTCCAACTCTCGGTATCCGAAACTTCGAAATGGAGTCAGATCAACGGTCTGGTATTTTGGCATTTCACATTTCGGCATTTCGACATTTCTGTGATGAAGTGTTTTGACACTTCCAACTCCTGGTATCCGAAACTCCAAAATAGAGTTTAGCTTCTGATACCCGAAATGAATTTTAGCTTCCGATCTTTCCATGTGATCATCATTGTGCTATTGGTCATGATCTTTGCCATCAATGACAAACACGCATACTCTGACTCTGTCTGAAAACATGCCAACAATATCCCCCTTTGGCATTGATGGCAACCCCTTGAAGAACATCCAATTATACCATTGTAGCATCTTTGAAATTACCACACTTTCTCCCCCTTTGACATCAATGTCAAAGAAGAGACATGCTCCCCCTGAGCTGTTGCAGTACATACTCCCCCAGTCAACTATGAGCAGCTTAGAAATACAACAAATATTCAATAAGTACTTCCCTTGACCAGGTGAACAGATTAGACGAAAGAAGTTATAACCCCCAACGTTTGACGAAGATATCCAAAAGGGGTCGCTGCTAACGACTTAGTAAAGATATCAGCTATTTGTTCTGTGGAAGGAATATAATTCACCTAAACAATTCTGTTTGTAACTTGTTCTCTGAGAAAATGGTATTTTATTGGTATGTTCTTAGATTTTGAATGAAGTACAGGATTCTTAGAGAGATTGATGGTACTGGTGTTATCACAGTGAAGTGGAATGGGATCACTGTAAGTTACCTTCAAATCTGCAAGAGTTTGTATCATCCATAAAATCTGAGTGCAGCAAGTAGCAGCAAAAATGTACTCTACTTCTGTAGTTGATAAGGAAATAGATCCTTGCTTTTTACTAAGCCATGCTACTAATGAGTCATCTAGGAAGAATGCCCCTCCACTAGTGTTTTTTCTCTCATCAACATAGTTTGCCCAATCTGCATCTGAATAAGCAATTAACTAAAAATTCTGATTTCTGGGATACCACAGACCATAAGTCATTGTTCCCTTCAAGTATTTGAATATCCTTGTGACAGCTACCAAGTGACTTTGTTTAGGAGTTGGCTGATAACGGCCTACCATTCCAGCAACTTGCATTATATCAGGACAGGATGTTGTGATGTACAGAAGACTGCCTATCATTGATTAGTATGTCCTTTGATCAACATCAGGTGACATATCATCTTTACTGAGCTTGCAACCAACCACCATAGGTGTACTAATAGGAGAGGAATCCTCCATCTGAAATTTCTTCAACATCTCTTTCAAATATTTTTCTTGAGATATAAAAATTCCTGCAAAACTCAGTTTTACTTGTAAGCCAAGAAAATATGACAGTTCTCCTATCAAGGACATCTCAAACTATGTTTGCATAGAGTTAGCAAACCACTAGATCGATGATTCATTAGTACAACCAAAAATAATATCATCTACATAAACCAAAACAACTAGTAAATTATCACCTTCAGACTTAATGTAGAGATTCATGTCAATAGTA
>JASDQU010790182.1:165062-175530 GCA_032191745.1 Picea mariana | reverse complement strand
GGACATGCATATGCATAGAATGACGAGTCATTCTATTGGTCAAGTTGTTTGGTAATTGTGATTGAATTGCCAGGTGCATAAATTCTAAGATTATTGCATAAGATGTTGTACATATTGAATTATGATGTACAGAAAATACTGACAATTTGTTGGCAGTATGCAAGATGAAGTCTTGTAGGAAAATTGTAGGCATTTTTGTGCCTATGGAAAAAGCACAGGGATGACTGCATTCATAATGTGGAAACAACCAAGATAAATCATGAAATAGGATGTCATGCTTTTGGAATAAAAGATGAATTTCCTTTTGAATTAATTGGAATTCCTAAATGAATTCTTGTATGTACTCTCATGATAACTTCATGTGGTTGACGCAGATGAGATGATGTTGATAAAAGTTAAATTGTTGGCTAAAAAGAGTATATCAGGAAGATGTTGCTTGGAAACCTTTGAGGGCAGTTGGAACTCCTGAAGCCATGGTGCTCTAAGACTTCCGGTCTGGTCTATTCCTGCAACCCAAGGTAAGGGAGATTGGAAGCCGAAGGACTGTCCAGGTGACAGAGAAGATGCACTCTCCTGGGGTGGAACAGGCATGTGGGGAATGAGAGACCGTTGGTTGGAGTACTGCCGAGGTTTGAATGGTTGGAGTGCTGCTGAGGTCTAGTACCTTGGCCTAGACCATATGGATAAGAATTGTGGACCATGGCTATCTTGGGAAGCCATTGACTGATGGAGTCATAGCTCTGCTCCGGGGTGGGAGGTCTTCTCACTCAAAAGATAAGTACAATTCTCTATTTTATTATATGATGTGTATATTGTATATAGTTTTAATGTTATTGAATTTGTTTGTATATACATACATATACATTGCACAAATGATTTCATTACTGCACCCACGACTGTACCTAAGGTATCTCATATTTCATTACTTAAGAAATCTATATACCTGATGCTAATCATGTAATCGATTGGAATGCGATTCAGGTGGAACCAGAAAGTTTCGTGCAAGTCGTCAGGAAAAACAAACAGCTCCGGAATCGAGCTATAGAGCTTGTAAAGGTTCAGTGGACCTGGTATGGTCTTGAGGACGCAACATGGGAGCATGAAGATGTTATGCGGGCAGAGGACCCACACCTTTTTGAAAATTTTGAAGAACTTGCAGATGCGATGTAAAGTTGCACTGAGGACAGTGAAAAAATAATGGGAGGGGGATTGTAGTGTCCCCAAGGACGAGCCCCGTTACAGATCATGATATATGCAATAAATTGTAAATGTGCTCTATAGGATGGTGAGCCAAGTTTTGTATAAGCTGGAAGGCTTATGTGTTTGTTAGGCCAGGAAGCCTAAGTGTTTGAGGGCCAGGATCCTATTGTTGTACTTGTATGTATGCAGAATAATCAATAAAATATAAACACCGCCAGGTGAAAACCGACCACGATGAATGAGTGAAGGGGGACTGAGTGTCCACAGAGTGAGCAAGAAATTAGGGGCTAGAAGGTGGGAAAGGGGCTAAGTGTTGAGCCTAGGGGGCTTAAACCTAGAAATAATATTTTAATATTATTTCAAAAGATATGTGCATCATCTATTTTTATCCTATTTCCTTTTGGAAGGACACGTGATTTCCCAAGTGGTGGGAGGAATGCATGCGGGTGGAATGCATGCAGTCCCATGGGTGACAAGTGTCAACCCTGGTGCATGCAATAAAAGGTTTGGATGAGCCATGAGAAGGGTTCCTCCTCCTCCATTCGACCAGGGGATGGCCCTGAGTGTGATGGGTATGAGCCAGTCTGCAAGAGACCTCATGTATGTCTGTTACAAAGAGGAAGAATGTGTTGGGTGCTGAAGAATGCATGTTTACCCTTGTTTAGAGCCGTGGAGTCTGTCTGTGAGATAAAATTAGTGTGTGCGTTCCTTGAACGAAATGTCCATGTCAATTTCGGGGAAGAGTCTCTGTTTGCCCAGGAAAAGCTGAGCGAGCTTGTGCATGGAGCCCTATGCTGAAATCTTGACTGAGAGAACATCCCGTGACTGTTGAACTGGTTCTTGAAAAGCCTATGTCCATTTTCCCTGTGTTTGTTGTGGCACGTAGTTCTAGACTGCATGAGGCTTGTTGGCCTGTGAGCGACTCCCTCTAGGTGACAGAGTGCGCAGAGGAAGGAGAGAGCTCTTGGAAGGAACCCTGTAGATGCCACAGAACCCAAAGACTTCTGGTCCGGTCTGTTCCTGTAACCCAAGGAAAGGGAGACTGGCAGCCGAAGGACGGTCCAGGTGACAGAGAAGGTGCACTCTCCTGGGGTGGAACAGGCATGTGGGGAATGAGGGTCTGTGGGCAGTGAGCATGCAAGATTCCTGGGAGAGCATTCTTCATGGTGGTTGTGTGTGACTGAATTCCCTGTAACCTTATCCTGAGTCTGGATTCCTTTCCCTGGGGTGGAGCTCAGTCCTAGCTCGGGGGTGACCCACTGTTGAGTTGAGGAGAAGTGCGGTCTACGACTGGGAGGTTCGTGGAAGGCCTGCATTTGGTTGGTGGATTTCTCCACTGTCACAAGATAAGTGTTTAATTATATTTTTACCAAATTTTAGCATGACTGTACTGGATCTGTTATCGTGTTTTCCGCTGTATAAATGAATTACTGTTGAAAGCTATGGATTGTCTAATTATAACAATAACTATATGTTTATTCTGAGAATTAAAATGTATCTCCTTGTTGTTACGCATGTGATTATACAATTCTATATGTTTTATGTAAAAGTCCATGTACAGATTGGTTAGCGAGAGTTTTGAAAGCCTCAATAGTGAAAAGTGACACTACATCATCCTTGCATAGAAAAGTAGGGCATTTGAATCTATAGGTTTTTAATCACCAAAGTGACGATCGTCGATCCGGATCCTCGCTGACTGCTTAGGCATAGATTGATGACTAAAGGGATGAGGGATAGAAGATAAAAACACAATATTTTCATAATAATCAATAAAATCCACATATAGAAGTCATTGAAATCAAAAGATGGGTTCACCAAGAGATTGTCATTCAACTGAGAGGTTTATCATTCATAATGCAGAGTTTATCAATAAAAATGCAGAGATGTACCCAAGTTCAAGAAATTAAAAATGCAGAGAGAAACAAAATTTTTAATCAATCAAGGTGAAAAGGTACTCGTCCATAAGAAGGCGTAAAGAATAAACATTCAACTGTGAATCAATCAGCTTAGAGATAATTAAGGGATAGATAGCAGGGGAAATTCTTATCCTTCACTCATCATCCATGCACAAAAAAGAATGGAATTTGAATCTCTATGTATTTAAACACCGGAGTGATGATCGTCGATCCGGCTCATGGCTGACTGCTCAGGCATAGACTGATGACTAAAGGGATAAGGGACAGAAGATAAAAACACAATCTTTTCGAAATAATCAGTAAAACCCACATAGAGAAGTCATTGAAATCAGAAGTTGGGATCTCCAAGAAATTTTCATTAAACTCAGAGGTTTATCATTCACAATGTGAAGTTTATCAATAAAAATGTAGAGATGTACCCAAGTTCAAGCAATTAAAAATGCAGAGAGAAATCAAAGTTTTAACTAATCAAGGTGCAGATGTACTCGTCCATAAGAAGGCACAAAGAATAAAAATTCAACCATGAATCAATCAATTTAGAGATAAGTAAGGGATAGACAACAGGGAAAATTATTATCCTTCACTCATCATCCATGCACAGAAAAGCAGGGCATTTGAATCTATAGGTCTTTAAACACCAAAGTGATGACCGTCGATTCGTCTCTTGTTGGACAACTAAGAGGGGGGGGGGGTGAATCAGTTGTTACTGTGTTTAAGCAATTATGCACATTTTAAATCTAATTACAAAGAACTCAATGATGATCAAGATAATTCATTGAAGTAAGCAATAGAGTATTCACCATCAATTGCACACATGAAACACACAGAGCCAGATATTTCCTAAGGAAACCCATAAAGGGAAAAAACTATTCTTCTTGATATGATAAGTTATATTTATATTCTATACATTATCATACTTATGAGCTCCAACTCATTGTGAGGCTACCACCTCTGTTTTGCAAGCTACAACTTGATGAGAGCACCAACTCTCTGGTTTCTCTAGCACCCACTAGAAGGAAGCACCAACTCCTTGGTTTCTCTAGAACCCACTATAAGGAGGAACCAACTCCTTAAGTGTTACAACACCAACTGGATGGAAGCACCAACTTCCAGTCACACAGGCACTAACCTGTATAACAGAGAACAATAGTTCTCCCTTGCACCACTCTGCCACCCTATTTTTTCTGGCTGCAACCAGATGGAAGCTACAACTCCCTATGTTTAAGAACCCACTTGAAACTTTGAGGACAAAAACCCTCTATAGAACCTCCCTTCCACCTTGATTATAAAAAATTTGTTACTGAAACTTATTACGGTGACACAATGTTTATCAATAGCTTACCAGTCTCATCATTGTTATGCTGCACTGCTATGATCTACCTGCATCAATGTCTTCTTGCTCGCATTTTTCTTTGATATTTATGTTCTTATGCTCTATCTCTACATGCGTACCTCACATTTCTCTTCTTCTCTCAGATATACATCTATGTTCTATACACCATGCCTCTTCTGTGCATTTCGGCTGCTACCCACAACATCCTTTTTCCCCGTATCAAATTAGTCTCAACAGAAGCAACCTCCTCTTCTCTGTTCTGTGTATATTTATATTCTTTGTGCACTAAGCACATCCCCTGTGCAATGCCTCTACATTCTCTTTCACACGTCGAGTCATATCCTTATCATCTTGGAAACTCTTCATCTTCTCTGGAGGTTACACTGAGTCTGCTCTTCATCCATGGCCATTATGTCGAGAGTCTTTGGCTTCTCTGGAAACTACAGTCTTTGAATCTTTTCCATCTATCAGTCACCTCTATTACAAGTCTTCACTCCACTGAAATATACCTCAAGACTATTTATCTCCTCTGGCAATCACCCTGATATTCTTCGAATTCTCTCGTAGATGCAATCAGTCATTTTCTGTAGTTACTGAGAGAACCTTCGTGCGCTCATCCCTTTGGCGCTTTTTCCTTTCCTAATAAAAATACATAGTATTCATTTATATTTTCTATCGAAGCCCCTTACTTTCACATGACCATCGACGGTGACCATATGCCTAACCAATAGTCATTTTGCAATTTCACATTTCGAGTGATTAGTTGTGAGTCACCTTGGTTTTCCCAACTCGCGAAACTCTGAAATGGATCCTAGCACTGCTAGCTCCTTCCCCAATCTTCCACTGATTATACCACAGGAATTAACCACTCACTAATCAAAAAGAGGTGCTTCACGGTTTCGATGATCACCGAAGTGGATCCTAGCAACATGCCAGATCCTCCCTTAAGTTCTACTAATGTGACCTTTCGATGTGATCGTGGGACAAATATTTCAAGCACTTTACAATTTCACATTTCATGACTTCGCGTCTCATCTCCCTGGACAATCAACGGTCCATATCTCTCCTCGATCTGATGGCTTAGATGAAGTTGCGATTTCACATTTTGCGACTTTGCGTTTCATCTTCCTGGACAATCAACGGTCCATATATCTCCTTAATCTAACGACTCAGATCAAGTCAGGATTTGATGTTTTGTGACTTTGGGAGTCTCATTACCTCCATTCTCCCGATACCCAAAGTAGCAATGGTGCTAGATCGATAGTCCAGATCTTTTCTTTGATCAATGGTCCAGATCCTCGGTGTTCCGACTAACCAGATCATTTCATGACTTTTCATGTCATGTGTTTGAGCATGAGCCAACTCTGACTCTTCCAACTCCCGATCTCTAAAATACTCTATATCAATATCCCACATCCCTTTGTGATCCAACGGTGGTGATCATGTCACGACATCACACCCTCGGAGTTCCTGCAACTCTGACTTTGACTTTCCTGATTTGTGAGTCAGTGAAATGATGAGTGATCACCATGTTTCCTCACTTAAGTGGTCTACCACTTGTCCTTGCTGATATGGATTTGGCTGACGTGGTCTGCCACTTGTCCTTGCTGACATGGATCTCCTCACATGGCATAGGTTCTTCTCTTGGATCTGATGACCTAGATTATTCCTTGATCCAATGACTTAGATCATTTCATGACCTCGCATATCGTGAGTTCCCACAACACTTTCCTTTGACTTCTCCAGTTTGTGAGTCAGTGAAATTCCAATCGCTCGCCATGTGTCCTCTAGATCCAATGGCTCTAATCATTTTGGAACCTCGCATATCACGAGTTCCCACAACACTCACCTTTGAATTCTCTAGTTTGTGAGTCATCGAAATTGGAATCATTCGTAACGTGTCCTCTGGCTCCAATGGCCAGGATCATTTCACAACCTCACATATTGCGAGTTCCCACAACACTCACCTTTGACTTCTCCAGTTTGCGAGTGAGAGAAATTCCAATCGCTCACCACATGTCCTCTAGCTCCAATGACTAGGATCATTTTGCTACTTTGGAGTGTTGACTGACTCCTGGACTTATCCCCCTTGCAGCTCCATTGGATCTAATGGTTGTTGGTCCTTCACGCTCTAATCTAACAACTAAGGTTTGATATCCTCCTTTGCGCACTGCTCTTGTCTAGACTCTAATCTGACAGCCATCAGATATTCTGGATTGGTGATCCAATGACCACTATCGCTCCTCCTCTTGAGCTTATGCATCCTCCTGACTTGGAATAATTTCTAACTGTCAAAGGCCTCAACCTTTTATCCTTTTGTGAGCCTTAATGACTTTTGGTATCGTCTGCATTTTTGAGAAATCAATCTCTCTTGATCTTTGGTAATAGAATTAATCTCATCCCTCACACACACTTGATCTCTACATGCAACTCTGCACTATCTCTTCTAAGCTTCTTGAGCTTTCTCATCTACATCTTCCCAAAATACTTCTAGTGCCCACCTGGCACATTCTGCCTTTCTCATCTGCTAGTCTCTCGAGCTTTGGTTTGTTGTTGTTCTTGCCTATAAACATGCCATCGTCACTATAGTTCTTTCCATGCACACTCTGCCTGTGAAATTGCCAACATCATTGTTGTTCTTGCCATCAATGACAAGCACACTCTTCTTATAAACATGCCAACAATCTCCCCCCATGGTATTGATGGAAACCCTGAATGGATGCACTATTCTTCGTAGACCTCCAACTATAGCATCCACACCTTTTCTCCCCCATTGAAATCAATGTCAAAGAAAACATTATCCCCTTGAGTTGTTGCAGTACTTTTCAGAGGTATCATATACTCAACCAACGCATGCTCGCCCTGACAGGATGGACTCTCTTATTTGAGTCCTGCAAATTATTTGTATCTAAACCAAAGCCTTTTCCTTCTAATCCTTGGACCCATTCATCTCCAGCTTCAGTTGTTTCCTCTGTAGCATACTCAATATTTCTCACCTCTCTCACTGTGACTCCTTCATCAACCTTTTCTTGTCATAATTGAATGACTCCCCCTACCACTCTTCTCTCTCTTCTTTTCACTGCTTTCTCCCTTTGGTAAGAGATTAGATCTTTCTGACAAGGTCTTTCCTCTTGATATCTCCACAGGATGTCATGTACATCAGAATGTTGCTACTGCAGATGCCACTGTCCTAATGGAACACTGTGCAATTGTAGCTCATATTAAACAACCCTTGGATCTTCTAGTTGATTCTTATCGATCTCTATTAATGTAGTTTCATTTTTCTTCCATAATGGATACAATCCAAGGCTTTATGACCATATTCAATCACAAGAAGAAACTGCTACAAACACTCTCATACCTACTTTCCCTTTTTATAAATGAAGGACCTGTGTTAGGCTTCTTAGGAGTACTGATTCCTTCCTTGTTGTACCCAAGGCAAGATTTTTCATTTGGTGATCTCTGTCTATCCAAGATATCATTCAAGGTCATGGACTTGTTCAAGAATTTGATTTGGGTGTTTGACTTCTCAACCTTCTTTCTAAGATTCACAACTTCTGCTTTCATCTTATGACATGATTCTTCTTCTAATCCTTCCATGGGATAAATTTTAACAAAACATTCTTTTATTGTGTCTGAATCTTCTTCTTTACGTGTAGGAGAGGATTCAATATCAACATCACTATCTTTCCTTATGCCTTTAGCCACCACTTGTCCCAAGTTTACATTTTTCACCTTACAATCTTTGGACATGAACACCTCTTCATAGCCTCTATCACACATTTGACTTATATTGAGAAAATTATGTTTCAAATCATCTACAAGCAGATCATCCTAAGAATCTCCTTTTCCACTGCTCAAGATCACCATCCCTTTATCCTTGATTTTACATGGTTCATCATTTTCAAATATCACATTTCCTATTTTTCTTTTACTTATAGGTAGAAACTTATCCTTTTCTCCAGTCATGTGCTTGGAACATCCATTGTCTATATTCCATGAGTCCTTTTGTTTTTGAGTTGAAAGTACTAGACCATGTTTTCCACTATATTTCTTTTTCCATGTGCTAGCCTTTATAGCTAAGAGTTTTATCCTTGGATCTTCTTTGTAATTCTTCAGATGGCAGGTTGCAGCTTTGTGGCCGAAGTTATGACAATTATATCATTCAATATCATTGTTCAATAGGTCAAATTGATTGTTGCAAGGTTGTCTACTCATTGACTGTTTATTATTTCTTGACCTCCTCAGTTGCATGTCTCTAAACTTAATTTGACCATTTGGAATTTGTGGATGTTTGTTACTTGGTTGTCTCATTCTTTGTTGTGGAAGATATTTATTCCTTGGGAGTCTTGATTGCTTATGTCTAAATCTTAAGGAACAATTTACATCTTTGTGGCCAAAGTTAGAATAGTAGAAACAATATCCATACAAAAAATCTTTGTACCTGGAAAAAGGTTGTCTTCTTTGGGAAGGTTGATTTCTTCCATGCTGATGATTTCCTTGAGCAGAGGGTGTATTATTTCTTTGATCTACGGGTTCAATTCTAGCACCTTTTTCTTTACTCCTCCTTGGTGGCTGATTATCTTCCTTTGTTTTTGCAGGTTTGTTGTTGTCATTGGTTGTGGATTTGACGAACTTGACATATTATGTGTTTCTTGGTTGACCACTACTTGATCCCTCTTCATAACCCAAACTAGTTTTAAAATTTGGATTGCTTTGCTGATTCAGAATGGTGGCTAATTATTTTCAGACTTTGATACTTGATAGATTCTGGTGATACAAGGCTTGAAACTTCTCCAACACTTTTCTAGTTTCACTACTTCTTCTTATAGATCTTCACATCTTGCCTTGTTTTCTGATAATTGTTGTTTCAGAATGTCTTTGATTTTATTTGCCTCTTCTAATTCCACTTTTAGCAGGGCAAAGTCTTCATTAGGTTTTTTACTGCCTTTCTTGATCTATATCAACAATTGTTTTTGTTTTCTCTTCTTAAGTCTGAGTCTGTCAATCTCTTCTAAGGCATTGATAAGCTCTCCTTCCAAGTAAACCACATCTTATTCAATGTTGACATTACTTTCTGTGATTTCATTATCACAATCATCTTTGTCCATAAACACAAAGTCATTTACCTTATCTTCATAGGAAGAGTCACTATCTGTGTCTTCTGAAGAGTCATCATTGTTTACACATAAACTTTTATTTTTATCAAATATTTTGGATTTGTACTTCTCTTCACCTTGTGTGGAAACTTATATGAAAAGTGACCTATCTTTCCACATTTAAAGCATTTGAAGGGAAACTTGCCTTGGTACTTTCCTGATCCTTTCTTTAGTCTTATCAAAAATGTTTCTTCAATTTCATCAGACTCATAATCCTCATTCTTATCTTCTTTAAATGATGCTTCTCTAGTGGTAGATTTATCTTTACTAATCATCATTTCATAAGCAGTTAGAGTTCCTAGGAGTTGATCAATAGACATAGTCTTAAGATCATTCAATTCTTCTATTGCATAAACTTTTGGATTGAATCTATCAGGCATAGATCTTAATATCTTATGAACTAATAATACGTCTTCAAACTTCTCACCAAGACCTTTCATGGAATTCACAAGCTCCTAAACTCTTAAGAATAATTTATTAACTGTCTTATCCTCATTCATATTTAGTTGTTCAAATTGTAGTCTGTAGGTTTGAAGCTTGGCATCCTTTACCTTCTTATTACTTTCATAACTACTAATGAGTTTGTCCCACATGTCTTTGGCAGTTTCTAAGAGCATAGCTTTTGCAAATTCTGCTTATGCAAGCCCACTCAGAATAACATTCATAGACTTAGCATTGAAGCTGAATTCTAGCTTGTCATCCTTATTAGCTAGTATAACTGGATTTACATAACCAGTCTCTACCACATCCCACACATCTGCACCTAAAACCATTATTGTAGTGTCACTTTTCACTACTGAGGCTTTCAAACCTCTCGCTAACCAATCTGTACATCGACTTTTACATAAAACATACAGAAT
>JASDQU010790182.1:141094-154768 GCA_032191745.1 Picea mariana | reverse complement strand
AAGGTACAGATATGGAAAGATTACGAGCCACACCAAGTACTAAAAGCTTCTACTTTTAAATAAACTTGGGCTGCAACCTTTTTGCTAACATTAATGGACACCGCAAAATTATATTATTGGTGTAGTGTCCAGGTCAGAAAGGAAGGCATCCAATTAATTGGAAAGATAAGGGGAAGTGTATGAAGATTGTGGCAACGCATTGGCCAGAATTACAACCCATGGATGGTGAGATACATGACTAAGATAGAGAGCATTATGTAATTCAATGCAAGGTGCACTGAATAAGAATGCATTGAGAATCACACTTGTGCATAATAAGTGATATAATTGCATACTAAGTGCAATGGTTGAATATGTTTGGTAAGTACATGCACATATATTATTACATGGAAATAATTATGTTGATGGCTGAAATGTTGCTAACCCCTGAAATTGAGAACATTTCAGAAACTACTAAACACTGCAATAGGAAAGTTACAAGTCAAGTAGTCACAAGAATGGAGACTACATATAATTTTATGTTCAAAAAATTGAAATAATGAACTTACTGTTGTTAACAGTGGACATGCATATGCATAGAATGACGAGTCATTCTATTGGTCAAGCTGTTTGGTAATTGTGATTGAATTGCCAGGTGCAGAAATTCTAAGATTATTGCATAAGATGTTGTACATATTGAATTATGATGTATAGAAAATACCCACAATTTGTTGGCAGTATGCAAGATGAAGTCTTGCAGGAAAATTGTAGGCAGTTTTGTGCCTATGGAAAAATCACAGAGATGACTGCATTCATAATGTGGCAACATCCAAGATAAATCATGAAATAGGATGTCATGTTTTTGGAATAAAAGCTGAATTTCCTTTTGAATTAATTGTAATTCCTAAATGAATTCTTGTATGTACTCTCATGATAACTGCATGTGGTTGAGGTAGATGAGATGATGTTGATAAAAGTTAAATTGTTGGCTAAAAAGAGTATCTCGGGAAGATGCTGCTTGGAAACCTTTGAGGGCAGTTAGAACTCCTGGACCCACGGTGCTCTAAGACTTCCATTCTGGTTTGTTCCTGCAACCCAAGGTAAGGGAGATTGGCAGCCGAAGGACTGTCTAGGTGACAGAGAAGGTGCATTCTCCTGGGGTGGAACAGGCATGTGGGGAATGAGAGACCGTTGGTTGGAGTACTGTTGAGGTTTAAATGGTTGGAGTGCTGCTGAGGTCTGGTACCTTGGCCTAGACCATGTGGATAAGGATTGTGGACCATGGCTATCTTGGGAATCCATTGCCCGATGGAGTCATAGATCTACTCCGGGGTGGGAGGTCTTCTCACTCAAAATATAAGTACAATTCTCTATTTTATTATATGATGTGTATATTGTATATAGTTTTAATGTTATTGAATTTGTTTGTATATAAATACATATACATTGCATAAATGATTGCATTACTGCACCCACAACTGTACCTAAGGTATCTCATATTTAATTACTTAAGAAATCTATATACTTGATGCTAATCATGTAATCGATTGGAATGCGATTCAGGTGGAACCAGAAAGTGTCCTGCAAGTGGACAGGAAAAACAAACAGCTTTGGAATCAAGCTATAGAGCTTGTAAAGCTCCAGTGGACCTGGTACGTTCCTAAGGACGTGACATGGGAGCATGACGATGTTATGCGGGCATAGTACCTGCACCTTTTTGAAAATTTTGAAGAACTTGCAGATGTGATGTAAAGTTGCACTGAGGACAGTGCAAAAATAAGGGGAGGGGGATTGTAGTGTCCCAAAGGCCGAGCCCCGTTACAGATCATGATATATACAATAAATTGTAAACGTGCTCTATAGGTTGGTGAGCCAAGTTTTGTATAAGATGGAAGTCTTATGTGTTTGCTAGGCTAGGAAGCCTAAGTGTTTGAGGGCCAGGAGCGTGCTGTTGTACTTGTATGTATGCAGAATAATCAATAAAATATAATCACTGCGAGGTACAGACCAACCACAATGAATGAGTGAAGGAGGACTGAGCATCCACACAGTGGGAAAGAAATTAGGGGCTGGAAGGTGGGAAAGGGGCTAAATGTTGAGCCTAGGGGGCTTAAACCTAGAAATAATATTTTAATATTATTTTAAAAGATATGTGCATTATATGTTTTTATCCTAAGTCCTTTTGGAAGGACACGTGATTTCCCAAGTGGTGGGAGGAACACATGCAATCCCATGGGTGACAAGTGTCAACCCTGGCGCATCCACTAAAAGGTTGGGACGAACCATGAGAAGGGTTCCTCCTCCTCCATTCGACGAGGGGACGGCCCTGAGTGTGATGGGTATGAGCCAGTCTGCAAGAGACCTCATGTATGTTTGTTATAGAGAGGAAGCCTGTGTTGGGTGCTGAAGAATGTATGTTTACCCTTGTTCAGAGCCGTGGAGTCTGTCTGTGAGATAAAAGTAGTGCGTGCGTTCCCTAAACGAAATGTTCATGTCAATTTCGGGGAAGAGTCTCTGTTTTCCCAGGAAAAGCTGAGCGAGCTTGTGTGTGGAGCCCTATTCTAAAATCTTGATCGAGAGAACATCCTGTGACTGTTGAAATGGTTCTTGGTAAGCCTGTGTCCATTTTCCTTGTGTTTGTTGTGGCACGCAGTTCTGGACTGTGTGAGGCTTTTTGGCCTGTGAGAGACTCCCTCCAGGTGAGAGAGTGTGCAGAGGAAGGAGAGAGCTCCTGGAAGGAACCCTGTAGCTGCCACAGAACCAAGAGACTTCAGGTCCAGTCTGTTCCTGTAACCCAAGGTAAGGGAGACTGGCAGCCGAAGGATGGTCTAGGTGACAGAGAAGGTGCACTCTCCTGGGGTGGAACNGAGATTCCTGGGAGAGCATTCTTCCTGGTGGTTGTGTGTGACTGAATTCCCTGTAACCTCAGCCTGAGTGTGGATTCCTTGCCCTGGGGTGGAGCTTAGTCCTAGTTCGGGGGTGACCCACTGTTGAGTTGAGGAGTAGTGCGGTCTACGGCTGGGAGGTTCGTGGAAGGCCTACATTTGGTTGGTGGATTTCTCCACTATCATAAGATAAGTGTTTAATTATATTTTTACCACATTTTATCACGACTGTACTGGATCTGTTATCATCTTTTCCGCTGTGTAAATGAATTACTGTTGAAAGCTATGGATTGTCTAATTATAACAGTAACTATATGTTTATTCTGAGAATTAAAATGTATCTCCTTGCTGTTACGCATGTGATTATACAATTCTGTATGTTTTATGTAAAATTCCATGTACAGATTGGTTAGCGAGAGGTTTGAAAGAATCAGTAGTGAAATGTGACACTACATCATCTATGGACAGAAAAGTAGGGCATTTGAATCTATAGGTTTTTAATCACCAAAGTGATGATCGTCGATCTAGCTCCTCGCTGACTGCTCCGGCACAGACTGATGGCTAAACAGATGAGGGATGGAAGAAAAAAACACAATATTTTCATAATAATCAATAAAACCCACACATAGAAGTCATTGAAATCAAAAGTTGGGTTCCCCAAGAGATTGTCATTCAACTGAGAGGTTTATCATTAATAATGTAGAGTTTATCAATAAAAATGCAGAGATGTACCCAAGTTCAAGCAATTAAAAGCACAGAGAGAAGAAAAATATTTAATCAATCAAGGTGCAAAGGTACTCGTCCATAAGAAGGCGCAAAGAATAAACATTCAACCATGAATCAATCAACTCAGAGATAATTAAGCAATAGATAGCGGGGAAATTCTTATCCTTCACTCATCATCCTTGCACAAAAAAGAAGGGAATTTGAATATATAGGTATTTAAACACCGAAGTGATGACCGTCGATTCGGCTCATGGCCGACTTCTCAGGCATAGACTAATGACTAAAGGGATAAGGGACAGAAGATAAAAAAACAATCTTTTTGAAATAATCAATAAAAATCACATAGAGAAGTCATTGAAATCAGAAGTTGGGCTCTCCAAGGGATTTTCATTCAACTCAGAGGTTTATCATTCACAATGTGAAGTTTATCAATAAAAATGTAGAGATGTACCCAAGTTCAAGCAATTAAAAATGCAAAGAGAAATCGAAGTTTTAATCAATCAAGGTGCAGATGTACTCATCCATAAGATGACACAAAGAATAAACATTCAACCATGAATCAATCAACTCAGGGATAAGTAAGGGATAGAAAACAGGGAAAATTATTATCCTTCACTCATCATCCATGCACAGAAAAGCAGGGCATTTGAATCTATAGGTCTTTAAACACCAAAGTGATGACCGTCGATTCATCTCTTATTGGACAAATAAGAGGGGGGGGTGAATTAGTTGTTACTGTGCTTAAACAATTATGCACATTTTAAATCTAATTACAAAGAACTCAATGATGATCACAATAATTAAGTGAAGTAAGCAATAGAGTATTCACCATCAATTGCACACATGAAACACATAGAGCCAGATATTTCCTAAGGAAACCCATAAAGGGAAAAAACTCTTCTTCTTGATATGATAAGTTATATTTATATTCTGTACATTATCATACTTATGAGCTCCAACTCATTGTGAGGCTACCACCTCTGTTTTGCAAGCTACAACTTGATGAGAGCACCAACTCTCTAGTTTCTCTAGCACCCACTAGAAGGAAGCACCAACTCCTTGGTTTCTCTAGAACCCACTATAAGGAAGAACCAACTCCTTAAGTGTTCCAACACCAACTGGATGGAAGCACCAACTTCCAGTCACACAGGCACCAACCTATATAACAGAGAACAATAGTTCTCCCTTGCACCACTCTACCACCCTAGTTTTCCTAGCTGCAACCAGATGGAAGCTACAACTCCCTATGTTTAAGAACCCACTTGAAACTTTGAGGAAAAAAACCCTCCATAGCACCTCCCTTCCACCCTGATTATAAAAAATTTGTTACTGAAACTTATTATGGTGACACAATGTTTATCAATAGCTTACCAGTCTCATCATTGTTATGCTGCACTGCTATGATCTACCTGCATCAGTGTCTTCCTGCTCACATTTTTCTTTGAGATTTATGTTCTTATGCTCTATCTCTACATGTGCACCTCACATTTCTCTTATTTTGTCAGATATACATCTATGTTCTATGCGCCATGCCTCTTCTGTGCATTTCGGCTGCTACCCACAACATCCTTTTTCCCCGTATCAAATTAGTCTCAACAGAAGCAACCTCCTCTTCTCTGTTCTGCGTATATTTATATTCTTTGTGCACTAACAACATCCCCTGTGCAATGCCTCTACATGCTCTTCACACGTCAAGTCATCCCCTGATCATCTTGGAAACTCTTCATCTTATCTAGAGGTTACACTGAGTCTTCTCTTCATCCATGGCCATTATGCCGAGAGTCTTTGGCTTCTATGGAAACTACAGTCTTCGACTCTTTTCCATCTGTCAATCATCTCTATTACAAGTCTTCATTCCACTGAAATATACCTCAAGACTATTTATCTCCTCTGGCAATCACCCTAATATTCTTCGAATTCTCTCGTAGATGCAATCAGTCATTTTCTGTAGTTACTAAGAGAACCTTCATGCGCTCATCCCTTTGGGGCTTTTTCCTTTCCTAAGAAAAATACATAGTATTCATTTATCTTTTCTGGCTAAGCCCCTTCCTTTCACATGACCATCAACGGTGACCATATTCCTAACCAATAGTCATTTCACAATTTCACATTTCGGGTGATCAGTTGTGAGTCACCTTGGTTTTCCCAACTCGCGAAACTCTAAAATGGATCCTAGCACTGCTATCTCCTTCCCCAATCTTCCACTGATTAGACCACAGGAAGTAACCACTCACTAATCAAAAAGAGGTGCTTCACAGTTTCGGCGAGCACCGAAGTGGATCCTGGCGACATGCCAGCTCCTCCCTTAACTTCTACTAATGCGACCTTTCGATGTGACCATGAGCCAAATATTTCAAGTACTTTGCAATTTCACATTTCATGACTTCGTGTCTCATCTCCCTGGACATTCAACGATCCATATCTCTCCTCGATTTGATGGCTTAGATCAAGTTGTGATTTCACATTTTGCGACTTTTCATTTCATCTCCCTGGACAATCAACGGTCCAGATATCTCCTTAATCTGATGACTCAGATCAAGTTGGGATATGACGTTTCACGACTTTGGGAGTCTCATTACCTCCATTCTCCCAATACCCAAAGTAGCGATGGTGCTATATCGACAGTCCAGATTATTTGTTTGATCAATGGTTTAGATTCTCGGTGATCCGACTACCCAGATCATTTCATGACTTCGCATGTCACATGTTTGAGCATGAGCCAACTCTGACTCTTCCAACTCCCGATCTCTGAAATACTCTAGATCAATATCCCACATCCCTTTGTGATCCAATGGTGGTGATCATGTCACGACCTCACACCCTGGGAGTTCCTGCAACTCTAACTTTGACTTTCCTGATTTGTGAGTCAGTGAAATGATGAGTGCTCACCATGTTTCCCCACTGATGTGGTCTACCACTTGTCCTTGCTGACATGGATTTGGATGACGTGGTCTGCCACTTGTCCTTGCTGACATGGATCTCCTCACATGGCGCAGGTTCTTCTCTTGGATATGATGACCTAGATTATTCCTTGATACAATGACTTAGATCATTTCACGACCTCGCATATCGTGAGTTCCCACAACACTTTCCTTTGACTTCTCCAGTTTGCGAGTCGGTGAAATTCCAATCGCTCGCCACGTGTCCTCTAGATCCAATGGCTCTAATCATTTTGTAACCTTGCATATCACGAGTTCCCACAACAATCACCTTTGAATTCTCCAGTTTGTGAGTCATCGAAATTGGAATCGCTCGCAACGTGTTCTCTGGCTCCAATGGCCAGGATCATTTCGCAACCTCACATATTATGAGTTCCCACAACACTCACCTTTGACTTCTCCAGTTTGCGAGTGAGTGAAATTCCAATTGCTCACCACATGTCCTCTAGCTCCAATGACTAGGATCATTTCACTACTTTGGAGTGTTGACTGACTCCTGGACTTATCCTTGTAGCTCCACTGGATCTAATGGTTGTTGGTCCTTCGCACTTTGATCCAACAACTAAGGTTTGATATCATCCTTTGCGCACTGCTCTTGTCTAGACTCTGATCTGACAACCATCAGATATTCTGGATTGGTGATCGAATGACCACTGTCGCTCCTTCTCTTGAGCTTATGCATCCTCCTAACTTGGAATAATTTCTAACTGTCAAATGCCTCAACCTTTTATCCTTTTGTGAGCCTTGATGACTTTGGGTCTCGTCTGCATTTTTGAGAAATCAATCTCTCTTGATCTTTGGTAATGGAATTNCATCCCTCACACACACTTGATCTCTACATGCAACTCTGCACTATCTCTTCTGATCTTCTTGAGCTTTCTCATCTATGTCTTCCCAAAATACTTCTGGTGCCCACCCGACACATTCTTCCTTTCTCATCTGCTAGTATCTCGGGCTTTGGTTTGTTGTTGTTCTTGCCTATAAACATGCCATCATCACTATAGTTCTTGCCATGCACACTCTGCCTGTGAAATTGCCAACATCATTGTTGTTCTTGCCATCAATGACAAGCACAATCTTCCTATAAACATGCCAAAAATCTACCCCTTTGGCATTGATGGCAACCCTAAATGGATGCACTATTCTTTGTAGATCTCCAACTATAGCATCCACACCTTTTCTTCCCATTTGAAATCAATTTCAAAGAAAACTTGCTCCCCTTGAGTTGTTGCAGTACTTTTCAGAGGTATCAGATACTCAACCAACGCATGTTCGCCCTGACAGGATGAACTCTCTTATTTGAGTCTTGCAAATTATTTGTATCTAAACCAGAGCCTTCTCCTTCTAATTCTTGGACCCATTCATCTCCAGCTTCAGTTGTTTCCTCTGTAGCATACTCAATATTTCTCACCTCTCTCACTGCAACTTCTTCATCAACCTTTTCTTGTCATAATTGAATGACTCCCCCTACCACTCTTCTCTCTCTGCTTTTGACTACTTTCTCCCTTTGGTAAGAGATTAGATCTTTCTGACAAGGTCTTTCCTCTTGATATCTCCACAGGATATCATGTACATCAGAATGCTTCTACTGTGGATTCCACTATCCTAATGGAACACTATGCAATTGTAGCTCATATTAAACAACCCTGGGATATTCCATTTGATTCTTATCGATCTCTATTAATGTAGTTTCATTTTTCTTCCATAATGCCTACAATCCAAGGCTTTATGACCATATTCAATCACAAGAAAAAATTGCTACAAACACTCTCATACCTACTTTCCTTTTTTATAAATGAAGGACCTGTGTTAGGCTTCTTAGGAGTACTGATTTCTTCCTTGTTATACCCAAGAAAAGATTTTTCATTTGGTGATCTCTGTCTATCCAAGATATCATTCAAGGTCATGAACTTGTTCAAGAATTTGATTTGGGTGTTTGACTTCTCAACCTTATTTCTAAGATTCACAACTTCTTCTTTCATCTTATGACATGATTCTTCTTATAATCCTTCCATGGGATAAATTTTAACAAAACATTCTTTTATTGTGTCTGAATCTTCTTCTTTATGTGTAGGAGAGGATTCAATATCAACATCACTATCTTTCCTTATGCCTTTAGCCACCACTTGTCCCAAGTTTAGATTTTTCACCTTATAATCTTTGGACATGAGAACCTCTTCATAGCCTCTATCACACATTTGACTTATATTGAGCAAATTATGTTTCAAATCATCTACAAGCAGATCATCCTAAGAATCTCCTTTGCCACTACTCAAGATCACCATCCCTTTATCCTTGATTTTACCTAGTTCATCATTTTCAAATATCACATTTCCTATTTTTCTTTTACTTATAGGTAGAAACTTATCCATTTCTCCAGTCATGTGCTTGGAACATCCAGTGTCTATATTCCATGAGTCCTTTTGTTTTTGAGTTGAAAGTACTAGATCATGTTTTCCACTATATTTGTTTTTCCATGTGCTAGCCTTTATAGCTAAGAGTTTTATCCTTGGATCTTCTTTGTAATTCTTCAGATGGCAAGTTGTAGCTTTGTGGCCGAAGTTATGACAGTTATATCATTCAATCTCATTGTTCAATAGGTCAAATTGATTGTTGCAAGGTTGTCTACTCATTGAGTGCTTATTATTTCTTGACCTCCTCAGTTGCATGTCTCTAAACTAAATTTGACCATTTGGAATTTGTGGATGTTTGTTACTTGGCTGTCTCATTATTTGTTGTGAAAGATATTTATTCCTTGGGAGTCTTGATTGCTTATGTCTAAATCTTAAGGAACAATTTACATCTTTGTGGCCAAAGTTAGAATAGTAGAAACAATATCCATAGAAAAAATCTTTGTACCTGGAAAAAGGTTGTCTTCTTTGGGAAGGTCGATTTCTTCCATGCTGATGATTTTCTTGAGCAGAGGGTGTATTATTTCTTTGATCTACGGGTTCAATTCTAGCACCTTTTTCTTTACTCCTCCTTGGCGGCTGATTATCTTCCTTTGTTTCTGCAGGTTTGTTGTTGTCATTGGTTGTGGATTTGATGAACTTGATAGATTCTTTGTTTCTTGGTTGACCACTACTTGATCTCTCTTCATAACCCAAACCAGTTTTAAACTTTGGATTGCTTTGTGGATTCAGAATGGTGGCTAATTATTTTTATACTTTGATACTTGATAGATTCTGGTGATACAAGGCTTGAAACTTCTCCAACACTTTTCTAGTTTCACTACTTCTTCTTCTAGATCTTCACATCTTGCCTTATTTTCTGATAATTGTTGTTTCAGAATGCTTTGATTTTATTTGCCTCTTCTAATCCCACTTTTAGCAGGGCAAAGTCTTCATCAGGTTTTTTACTGCCTTTCTTGATCTATATCAGCAATTGTTTTTGTTTTCTCTTCTTAAGTCTGAGTCTGTCAATCTCTTCTAAGGCATTGATAGGCTCTCCTTCCAAGTAAACCACAACTTATTCAATGTTGACATTACTTCCTGTGATTTCATTATCACAATCCTCTTTGTCCATAAACACAAAGTCATTTACCTTATCTTTATAGGAAGAGTCACTATCTGTGTCTTATGAAGAGTCAACATTGTTTACACATAAACTTTTATTTTTATCAAATATTTTGGATTTGTACTTCTCTTCTCCTTGTGTGGAAAATTATATGCAAAGTGACCTATCTTTCCACATTTAAATCATTTGAAGGGCAACTTGCCTTGGTACTTTCCCGATCCTTTCTTTAGTCTTATCACAAATTTTTCTTCAATTTCATCAGACTCAGAATCCTCATTCTTATCTGCTTTAAATGATGCTTCTATTGTGGTAGATTTATCTTTACTAATCATCATTTCATAAGCAGTTAGAGTTCCTAGGAGTTGATCAATAGACAGAGTCTTAAGATCATTCAGTTCTTCTATTGCATAAACATTTGGATTGAATCTATCAGGCAGAGATCTTAATATCTTATGACCTAATAATATGTCTTCAAACTTCTCACCAAGACCTTTCATGGAATTCACAAGCTCCTCAACTCTTAAGAATAATTTATTAACTGTCTTATCCTAATTCATATTTAGTTTTTCAAATTGTAGTCTATAGGTTTGAAGCTTGGCATCCTTTACCTTCTCATTACTTTCATAACTACTAATGAGTTTGTCCCACATGTCTTTGGCAGTTTCTAAGAGCATAGATTTTGTAAATTCAGCTTATGCAAGCCCACTTAGAATAGCATTCATAGCCTTAACATTGAAGATGAATTCTATCTTGTCATCCTTATTAGCTAGTATAACTGGATTTACATAACCAGTCTCTACCACATCCCATACATATGCACCTAAAACCATTATTGTAGTGTCACTTTTCACTACAGAGGCTTTCAAACCTCTCGCTAACCAATCTATACATGGACTTTTACATAAAACATACAAAATTGTATAATCACATGCATAACAGCAAGGAGATACATTTTAATTCTCAGAATAAACATATAGTTACTATTATAATTAGACAATCCATAGCTTTCAACAGTAATTCATTTACATAGTGGAAAACATGATAACAGATCCAGTACAGTCATGATAAAATGTGGTAAAAATATAATTAAACACTTATCTTGTGACAGTGGATAAATCCACCAACCAAATGTAGGCCTTCCATGAACCTCCTAGCCATAGACCGCACTGCTCCTCAACTCAACAGTGGGTCACCCCCGAGCTGGGACTGAGCTCCACCCCAGGGAAAGGAATCCAGACTCAGGTTGAGGTTACAGGGAATTCAGTCACACACAAACACCAGGAAGAATGCTCTCCCAGGAATCTCCCACACTCACTGCCCACAGACCCTCATTCCCCACTTGCCTGTTCCACCCCAGGAGAGTGCACCTTCTCTGTCACCTGGATAGTCCTTTGGCTGCCAGTCTCCCTGACATTGGGTTACAGGAACAGACCGGACCGAAAGTCTTCGGGTTCTGTGGCAGCTACAGGGTTCCTTCCAGGAGCTCTCTCCTTCCTCTGTGCACTCTCTCACCTGGAGGGAGTCACTCACAGGCCAACAAGCCTCACGTATTCTAGAACTGCATGCCACAACATACACAGGGAAAATGGACACAGGCTTCCCAAGAACCAGTTCAACACTCACAGGATGTTCTCTCGGTCAACATTTCATAATAGGGCTCCACGCACAAGCTCACTCAACTTTTCCTAGGAAAACAAAGACTCTTCTCCGAAATTGACATGGACATTTTGTTTAGGGAACGCACACACTAGTTTTATCTAACAGACAGACTCCATGACTCTGAAAAAGGGTAAGCACGCATTCTTCAGCACCCAACATAGGCTTCCTCTCTGTAACAGACATACACGAGGTCTCTTTTAGATTGGCTCATAACCATCACACTTAGGGTCGTCCCCTGGTCGAATGGAGGAGGAGGAACCCTTTTCACAGCTCATCCCAACCTTTTAGTGCATGCACCAGGGTTGACACTTGTCACCCATGGGACTACATGCGTTCCACCTGCATGCGTTCCTCCCACCACTTGGGAAATCACGTGTCCTTCCAAAAGAACTTAGGATAAAAAAATATGATGCACATATCTTTTGAAATAATATCAAAATATTATTTCTAGGTTTAAGCCCCCTAGGCTCAACACTTAGCCCCTTTCCCACCTTCCAGCCCCTAATTTCTTGCCCACTCTATGGACACTCAGTCCCCATTCACTCATTTATCATGGTCGGTTTGCACCTGGTGGTGTTTATATTTTATTGATTATTCTGCATACATACAAGTACAACAATAGGCTCCTGGCCCTCAAACACTTAGGCTTCCTAGCCTAACAAACACATAAGTCTTCTNGGGACACTACAATCCCCCTCCCCTTATTTTTGCACTGTCCTCAGTGCAACTTTACATCGCATCTGCAAGTTCTTCAAAATTTTCAAAAAGGTGCGGGTACTCTGCCCGCATAACATCTTCATGCTCCCATGTCGCGTCCTTAGGACCGTACCAGGTCCACTGGACCTTTACATTCTCTATAGCTCGATTCCGGAGCTGTTTGTTTTTCCTGTCCACTTGTAGGACACTTTTTGGTTCCACCTGAATCGAATTCCAATCGATTACATGATTAGCATCAGGTATATAGATTTCTTAAGTAATGAAATATGATATACCTTAGGTATAGTCGTGGGTGCAGTAATGCAATCATTTATGCAATGTATATGTATGTATATACAAACAAATTCAATAATATTAAAACTGTATACAATATACACATCATATAATAAAATAGAGAATTGTACTTATCTTTTGAGTGAGAAGACCTCCCACCCTGGAGTAGAGCTATGACTCCATTGGGAAATGGCTTCCCAAGATAGCCATGGTCCACAATCCTTATCGAAATGGTCTAGGCCAAGGTACGAGACCTCAGCAGCACTCCAACCATTCAAACCTCGGCAGTACTCCAACCAATGGTCTCTCATTCCCCACATGCTTGTACCACCCTAGGAGAATGCACCTTCTCTGTCACCTGGATAGTCCTTCGGCTACCAATCTCCCTTACCTTGGGTTGCAGGAATAGATCGGACCAGAAGTCTTAGAGCACCATGGCTCCAGGAGTTCCAACTGCCCTCAAAGGTTTCTAAGCAACATCTTCCCGAGATACTCTTTGTAGCCAACAATTTAAGTTTTATCAACATCATCTCATCTGCGTCAACCACATGCAGTTATCATGAGAGTACATACATGAATTCATTTAGGAATTCCAATTAATTTGAAAGGAAATTAAGCTTTTATTCCAAAAACATGATATCCTATTTCATGATTTATCTTGGCTATTGCCACATTATGAATGCAGTCATCCCTGTGATTCTTCCACAGGCACAAAATTGCCTACAATTTTCCTGCAAGACTTCATCTTGCATACTGCCAACAAATTATCGGTATTTTCTGTACATCGTAATTCAATATGTACAATATCTTATGCAATAATCTTAGAATTTCTGCACCTGGCAATTCAATCACAATTACCAAACAACTTGACCAATAGAATGACTCGTCATTCTATGCATATGCATGTCCACTGTTAACAACAATAAGTTCATTATTTCAATTTTCTGAACATAAAATTTTATGTAGTCTCCATTCTTGTG
>JASDQU010790182.1:124172-134606 GCA_032191745.1 Picea mariana | reverse complement strand
CAATGAAGTAATAAATAGAGTATTCACCATCAATCACACATATGAAACAAACATAGACAACTATTTCTTAAGGAAACCCATAAAGGGAAAAACCTCTTCTTATTGATATGATAAGTAATCTTTATATCCTTTACATTATCATACCTATGAGTTCTAACTCACTGTGAGGATACCACCTCTATTTTTCAAGATACAACTTGGTGAGAGCACCAACTCTCTGGTTTCTCTAGTACCCACTAAAAGGAACCAGCGACTCCCTGGTTTCTCTATAACCCACTAGAAGGAAGCACCAACTCCGTAAGTGTTCCAACACCAACTGTACGGAAGCACCAATTTCTAGTTACACAGGCACCGACCTGTATAACAGAGAACAATAGTTCTCCCTTACACCACCCTGCCACCCTAGTTTTTCTGGATGCAACTAGATGGAAGCTACAACTCCCTCTGTTCAAGAACCCACTTGAAAATATGAGGACAACAACCCTCCCTAGCACCTCCATACCACCCTGATTATAAAAACTTCGTTACTGAAACTTATTGCAGTGATACAATGTCTATCAATAGCTTACTAGTCTCATCATTGTTTTGCTGCACTATTATGCTCTGCCTGCATCAATGTCTTCCTGCTCACATTCTTCTTTGAGATTTCTATTATTTTTCTCTGTCTCTTCATGCACACCTCATATTTCTCTTCTTCTCTTAGATATACATCTTTGTTCTATGTGTTAGGCCTCTTCTATTCATTTTGGCTACTGGCCACAACATGTTTTTTCCCCGTGTCAAATTACACTCAATAGAAGAAACCTCCTCTTTTTTGTTCTGCGTATATTTATATTCTCTATGCACCAAATAGATCCCCTATGAAATTGCTCTACATGTTATTTCACATGTCGATTCACCTCCTGATCATCATGGCAATGCTTCATCTTCTCTAACGGTTACACTAAGTTTCTTCTTCATCCATGGTCATTATGCCAAGACTCTTTGTCTTCTCTGGCAGCTATAGTCCTCGACTCTTTTCCATATGTCAATCATCTCTATTTTGAGTCTTCATTCCACTGAAAGATAAATCGAGACTCTTCATATCCTTTGGCATTCACCCTAAGATTCTTCAAATTCTCTGGTAAATGAAATCAATCATTTTCTAGAATTACAATCAGTCTGTCTCTATCAGTTACTGAGAGAAGCTTCTTGCGCTCATCCCTTTGGCATTTTTTCCTTTCATGAGAAAAATACATAGTCGGAGTTTATCTTTTCTGGCTAAGCCCCTTCCTTTCACATGACCATCGGTGGTGACCGTGTGCCTAACCAATAGTCATTTTGTGATTTCGCATTTCGGGTGATCAACTTTGAGTCACCTTGGTTTTCCCGACTCGCAAAACTTTGAAATGAAGCCTAGCACTGCTAGATCCTTCCCCAATATTTTGTTGATTAGACTACATGTTGTGATCACTCACTAATCAAAAAGGGGTGCTTCATGGTTTCAACGATCACCGAATTGGAGCCTAGAGACATGCTAAATCCTCCCTTAACTTCTGCTGATGTGACCATGGGACAAATCTTTTGAGCGCTTTGCAATTTCCTATTTTTCAATTTCATGTTTTGCAACTTCATGTTTCGCAACTTCGTGTCTCGTCTCCCTGGACAATCAATAGTCCAGATCTCTCCTTGATCTGATGGCTTAGATCAAGTCACGATTTTGCGTTTTGCGACATTGCGTCTCGTCTCCCTGGACAATCAATGGTCCAGATCTCTCCTCTATCTGATGGCTCATATCAAGTCACGATTTCATGTTTCGTGACTTTGGGAGTCTCATTACCTCCATTCTCTCGATACCCAAAGTAGTGATGGTGGTATATCGATGGTCCAGATATTTTATTTGATCAACAATGCAGATCCTCGGTGATCCAACTGCCCAAATCATTTCGCGACTTCGCATGTCGGGTGTTTGAGCGTGAGCCAACTGTAACTTTTCCAACTCTCGATCTATGAAATACTCTAGACCAATGAAGCACAACCCTCTATGATCCAATGGTTGTGATCATGTCATGACCTCGCACCTAGCAAGTTCCTGAGTTCTTTCCACATGTCCTCGCTGACATGGTCTTTCTAGCATGGTCTGCCACTTGTCCATGCTAACGTGGATTCGACTAAAGTGGTCTGCCACTAGTCCCTGTTGACATGGATATGGCTGATGTGGTCTGCCACTTGTCCTTGCTAACATGGGTCTCCTCACTGGGCACATGTTCTTTTCCTATATCTGATGGCCCAAATTAGTCCTCGATCCAGCAACTCAGATCATTTCACGACCTCGTATATCATGAGTTCCCACAACACTCACCTTTGAATTCTCCAATTTGTGAGTCAACAAAATTCCAATCACTCACCACGTGTCCACTAGATCCAATGGATCATATCATTTCGCAACCTCGCATATCACGTGTTCCCACAACACTCACCATTGACTTCTTCAGTTTGCGAGTCAACAAAATTCTAATTGCTTGCCACATGTCCTTTGGCTCCAATTGCCAGTATCATTTTGCAACCTTACATATCGCGAGTTCCCACAAAACTGACCTTTGACTTCTCCAGTTTGTGAGTCAATGAAATTCCATTCACTCACCACATGTCCTCTAGCTTCAAAGGCTTGGATCATTGCATGACTTTGGAGTGTTCATTGACTCCTGGACTTATCCTCCTTTCAGCTCCACTGGATCTAACGGTTGTTGGTACTTTGTGCTCTGATTCAACAACCGAGGTTTAATCTCCTCCTTTGCACGCTGCTCCTGTCTGGACTCTAACCTGACATCCATCAAATATTTTGGATTGGTGATCCAATGACCACTGTCACTCCTCCTCTTGAGCTTATGCATCCTCTCGAATTGGAATAAATTCTAAATGTCAAAGGCCTCAAACTTTAATTCTTCTGTGAGCCTTGATGACTTTGGGTCTCATCTACATTTATGATCCTAATCTTTGGTAATGGAATTAACCTTGGCCCTGGCGCACACTTGCGCTCTGTGTGCAACTCTGCACTATCTCTTCTGAGCTTCTCGATCTTTCTCATCTACGTCTTCCCACAATACTTATGGTGCCCACCTAGCACATTCTGCCTTTCTCATCTCTTGGTCTCCCGATCTTTGGTTTTTTGTTGTTCTTGCCTGTAAACATGCCATCGTCAATGTAGTTCTTTCCATGCACACTCTGCCTATAAACCTGCCAACATCATTGTTGTTCTTGCCATCAATGACAAGCACACTCTCCCTGTAAACATGCCAACAAATCATGGTCGATTTCTCAGGCATAGAATGATGACTAAAGGGATAAGGGACAAAAGATAAAAAAAAATAATCTTTTCATAATGATCAATAAAACCCACACAGAGAAGTCATTGAAATTAGAAGTTGGATTTGCCAAGGGATTGTCATTCAACTCAGAGTTTTATCATTCCCAATGTAGATTTTATCAATAAAAATGCAGAGATGTACCCAAGTTCAAGCAATTAAAAATGTAGAGAGAAATCAAATTTTTAATCAATCAAGGTGTAGAGGTACTCATCCATAAGAAGGCGCAAAGACTAAACATGCATCCATGAATCAATAAACTCATAGATAAGTAAGGGATATACAACAAGAGAAATTCTTATCCTTCACTCATCATCCATTCATAGAAAAGAAGGGAATTTGAATCTATAGGTCTTTAAACACTGAAGTGACGACCATCGATTCGTCTCCTGGACAACTACTCAAGAACGAGCTGATGACTAAAGGGATAAGGGACGGAATATAAAACAAAATATTTTCATAATGATCAATAAAACCCACATAGATAAGTCATTGAAATCATAAGTTGGGTTCTCCAAGGGATTTCCATTCAAATCAGATGTTTATCATTCACAATGCAGTGTTTATCAATAAAATTGCATAGATGTACTCAAGTTCAAGAAATTAAAAATGCATATAGAAATAAAAGTTTTAATCAATCAAGGTGTAGAGGTAATCTTCCATAAGAAGGTGCAAAGACTAAACATTAAGCTATGAATCAATCAACTCAGATATAAGTAAGGGATAGACAGCATGGAAAATTCTTATCCTTCACTCATCATCAATGCACAGAAAAGAAAGGCATTCGAATCTATAGGTCTTTAAACACTGAAGTGACGATCGTCGATTCAACTCTTGGCTGACTACTCAGGCACAAACTAATGACTAAAGGGATAAGGTACGGAAGATAAAACGACAATATTTTCATAATAATCAATAAAACCCACAGAGAGAAGTCATTGAAATCATAAGTTGGGTTCACCAAGGGAAATCAATTCATAAAACCAGCAAGCAAGGGGATTACAAATACAAGTTAATAATTTATTAATGATAGGAATGAGAAACTTATCTTTAAGTGCAATTTATTAAATTCCCTATAGTCTAGGACCATCCTTTGAGACTTATCCTTCTTTTTTACTAAGATCACTAGAGAAGAGAATACATTCTTGTTGAGATACATGGTTTAAACTTCTAATATGTCTTTACCCATTTACTCTCTCTCACACTTTTGAGAATATAGAAAGTAATAAGTCTAACATTGAGTGGATTACTACCCAAAATTAACTCAATAAAATTTTCATAGTCTTTGAACATGGTTGAATCTACTAAGACCACATGTATATTCCTTATAACATTTGTTTAAGATTCATTAAAAGTTTCCTATGGTTGGATCCACTAAAAAAATGTATTAGAACATTTCTTTAAGATTCCTTAAAAGTTCCCTCTGTTTGGACCCACTAAGACCACATATAATGCAATGCATTATAATCCACAAAACAAAGAGTTTAATCTTCATAACCTCACACACCCACTAATAACATCAACATGTTTTAATCACAATGAGTTGAAGGTCTTACATGAACATGGATTATATGCCATTGATAAACTTCCCATTAGCATTGTTTATGTCATTGAGTTTTTATCCTAATTCCTTTATTGTCATGTTACATGGGATGGGTATGAGGGTTGTTCATATTCCTAATATAAATTAAGATGAGATGGAGCAAATGTAATATTTGTGAGGCTTACTTGGAGTTAGAAATCTAGATAAAATATAGTCCTATAAGGTGGAATTTCAGGTTGGTTGAGAGAAATCATGACAATAATTTCAAATGTAAGTGCATCATAACCTATTGTAAACATATTAATGTGAGTTTTAATGGGATATATATTTTGAAGAAGATGCAATTGAGTGAGTCTTAATTGTCACAACATTTATGGTGGTAATGAAGTCTATTTCTACAAATAGTAATGTGACATTTAATGGCGTATATATTTTGAAGAAGATGCATTTGAGTGAGTCTTAATTGTCACAAAATTAATGGTTCCAAATGGTAATGTCAACAATGATGCTAATGGAGTAGTTTAGGTGATATTCTTGCATTATCTTTGTGATTTAGAAAATGCTTTTCTGGGATGTTTTGTTTTGAAATTCAATCATTCAATATATTTTTCATATTTCCCTATATATTTTCCATATTTTCCAACATGCATAGTTTACTAAGCTAAGGGACAGGGCCGAATATGGCCCTGTCCATGTAGAGGGACAAGCCCGAATTTAGGCATGTCACTGTACATGGACAGGGCCTCACATATATTATATGTGAGATAATGGACATATATATTTATGCAAGTATTACAATCATGATTTACATTTATGCAAGTATAACAATCACGATTTACATTTATGCAAGTATAACAATCACGATTTAATAGTCCGATTGTCTCCATTAGATTTCCATCAAACGACATAAAGTTTCATCAAATGCACATCTGAAGACATAAATATGTATAACATTGATGTTTTACATAGACGCCCCTAATTATGTCGACCTGATCATACTAATAGACTAGTGTGGAAGCACACAACATGAACATTTATCAAAGAATAGCTAAATGGATCTAAATAGCATTTTAGATATCGAATAATAATTTTATTAAATAATAAGGAACACCATTCTACGAATTGGTTTATACACATAAAGACAGTCCATGCTATGAAAAATGCAATGGCATAGGTCAATTGAGGTACATGGGTTCATAAATATTCACAAGCGTCCTAACTTAATAGGAAAATATGGGGAAATATTGTTATTTGCTATTTTTGAAAATCTGAGATATTGTTTTTTAAAGGATTGAAGGAGGTTTCACATTCAAGATACAACTAAGATTAGAAACACATGTGCTTATATTAAAAAAAGATTTATTAGTTCACTGGTAAATATATTGACAAAGGGAAAACCTTTAGCTTGCAGGGTTAGGTTTGTTCTAGTGATATTTTTTCCATCAAGCGATGAATGAGACGAAACCATAAACATGCAAGCTTCTTGTAGGCTGACCAAATACTTGTGAGCACAATTATATTTTATGTGAGCTAATGGACATATTATATGTGAGCTAAAGAGAACCATGAATGTCGAAAGGATAGATGTTATCATTTCTCTCTCGTATATATTAACACTTTCAAATCAAATCATATCAATTTAGGAATCTAACACAATTTTGGCTAAAGACATTATTTACTATGTACATTTATTTATATTTTTGTTGTTATCTATAGATCCGAAGATAAAGGTTGGAATTTCAAATTTGGCTAAAAGACATTATTTGTTATCTTCATTTATTTATATTTTTGTTGTTCTTTATATATCACAGTTAGGAAGTTCAAATTTATTTATATTTTTGTTGTTCTCTATAGACCAGAGTTGGAATTTCATATTGAAATAGCTAGTTAAATTTGATAGTTTCCACAACTTTGATGTTTGTATTCAAACCTTTAACAAAGAATGTTAATGGTTTCTTAATTTCTTTTACTTTTTTTGACAGAAAATTAATTACAAACAATTTAACAGTCAATCTGTCAAAACATTTATAATACACAGAAGAAAATTATAATATATAAATTTTATATAATATATATATATATATAATACACATAAATATTGGTCTATTTTTTGTCCAAACAAAAGATTTCAAAATCACTACCTACAATTACATCAACCATTTGTAAATAAAAAGTAATTTAGATGTTTTTTTAAATAAGTTAAAATCTTCTATAAATGTCATCTTATGAAAATGTCCCACGAAATTCACCTTATTTTCAGTAATACATGTTTGAGAAGCCTAAAACATTTATGACAGCTCTATGTTCATTGCTCTTTGCTCTTGGAACACTATGTTCGTAGTCCAATCATGCATATTTTCATAGAGCATAATGAAAATTGATTGTGATCAGACAGATTCCCATAGAGAATAATTTGCATAGAGCATAATGAACGTCAGACATATTTGCATAGAGCATAATGAAAAAATTACATGGATTTTGATGATATGTTCATAGTCCGATCTAGTTAAATTATTACTAATTACTCAACATTTTCAACGCATATTGATCGGGATAGCGGTTCTCAATGTCATACTGCATGCCAAGTGGAAGTATATGAAAACAAAATTTAAAATAGAGGATCAACAATATCATTTATGCAAAGAAAGATGAGCACAAATTCAATGTATGTTGTTTTATTCAATATTCAATACTATAACAACGTTAAATGTATTGGCCAACATATCTTTTCGGTAACAACATACATTTAACATACATTGATACATTTAACATACATTATTGCATTATGTTAAATGTATCTTTGTGGAAATACTATAACAACATACAAACAATGTATTGATATTGTAACAACATACAAATAATGGATGTTAAATGTATCTTTGCTGCAATATTTCCTCTAAGACAAGATGTATTCATGTGTTTCAGTGAGGCCACAGGGAATGATGTGAACAATTTTTTTTTCGATTTGATTAACAGAGAGCAGGAGGGAGAGAAGATGGACAAGGCATTGTTGCAAACCATTTTTGAAATTTATGTGAAAATTTGTATGAATGACCTGGATTACTACTAGATTAATATTGAAAAGCCCATGCTGGAAGATCCTAGAATTTACTATTCTCGAAAGGCTACTTCCTGGATTTTAGAGGATTCTTTTCCAGAATATATGCTAAAGGTTTATGAATTTTTGGAGAATGAGGAGAACAAAATTACCCATTATTTGCACTCCAACAACCATCATAATTTATTAGAGATGGTACAAAATGAACTGCTTTTCCATTATCAAAATAAACTTTCAGGAAAACATGATTTAGGCTGTGATGCACTACTTAGGGATGATAATAAAAACAATGTTTCTAGGATGTAGAAGTTGTTTTGCAGAATACAAAAAGGTATGGAACTAGTGGTGAGTATGTTTAAA
The DNA here is from genome assembly GCA_032191745.1 of Picea mariana. Taxonomy (NCBI): domain Eukaryota; kingdom Viridiplantae; phylum Streptophyta; class Pinopsida; order Pinales; family Pinaceae; genus Picea; species Picea mariana. The sequence goes on along the minus strand of JASDQU010790182.1, from coordinate 126,301 downwards.
TAACATATAACTACCCAAGGAATAGCATTAGTAAAATGGGCAGAAGATTTTGTAAACGTTAAGTCAATAATACAAGAACATAAATTCATGTAGAAGATCATAGAAATTGATGACATTTATATGGATTATGTGGAACATGCATTTCAAAAGAATAAATGCATCCATATGGATTTACATGAAGCATTTGAGGTAATATGCAATAAAGTAGTGGGTGGAAGCTCATTTCCAGAGTTGTTGGCAACCTTTTGTCATAATGCAGTGAAGGAGGGTGAAATTCCAAGAATGATCGATGATCATATTATAAATATGTTGGAAAAGGTTTTAAAACTTGTTGACTATGTGAATGATAAAGATTTATTTGCAGAATTTTCCACGAAAAAATTAGCTCGGAGATTATTGCTTGATAGGAGTGTAAATATTGATAATGAGAAGAACTTGTTTCTCAAGTTGAAGGAGCGGTGCAGTTTCCAACTTAAATCAAATATGTAGAGCATCATTAATGATTTAAAAGTTTCAAAGGGATTGCCTAGTATATATAACATATCTAGTATATATCTGGAAACAAATTAAGGAACTGATGAAAAAAATAGGCGTCTAATTACAGGACGTAGTATAGGGAAAGGAAAGAGAATGAAAAGAGGTGAACCAAAATTTACTTGTAGATTCATAGCTCCAAGACCCACCAGCAGCTCCAAGACTGACCCACCTACAGCTTGGACATCCACCCTCCTGCAACCAACCAACAGAATCAACTAACACTCACACTCACACTAACATTGACACTCACACTAACACTAACACTAACACTCACACTCACACTATCTCCAAGAACTCAAAAACACCATAACAATTGGGATTTGCGAATAATATATAAACATGTTTTCGGTCGAAAGAACATTTCAGCCAAAATTTTCTTTCCGCCCAAAAGTTCTTTAAGTGAAACTATTTTTTGGTTGAAAAATGCTTTCGGTTGAAAGAAATTTTCGACTAGAATATATTTCGACCGAAAAGTTGTTACCGGATGAAAAAAATCTATCCAGTTAAAATTTTAAATGAAAATCGAGGGCGTCGTTATGGTACCATTTGATTTGATGTTCAAAGGTTTAGACAAAACATATTTAGGAAGAAAAAATAGAAAGTTCGACCGAAAAAAGGTCTTTCAGAATTTTGGAGATCCGATTCTCATGAAAGTGTTACCCAACTTCATGAATTTACCACTTTGTATTATAAATATATTATTACATTAATAATATTATAATTAATAATTTTGTTTAATAATTAATAATCATATGATTCCAAATATGCATTGGAAAATTATCCAACTCTATGTTTAGGGTTCACTCTCGAAACCAGCCACCTTCTTCACCACAACTGTGACCATGGAAGTTGAGGGGCAGGGGCTTTAGGCCCCCTCCGACAGTTCCTTCACAACAAAGGAGAACAACTCCAATCACTCCAAAGGCCCAACCTTCGAACTCCCAGAGGGCATGCGAAAAATAATCTGGGGGGAAGAAATGTTGAAGGAAAACCCAATGGAAATTGACCCAAAAGCAAGTCACCCAAAAACTAATCACCCTTTGGAACCTGGAAAATGCATCCCATAAGCCCTGATATCCCTTAAATACATCATTATCTCTCCAATAATAGAAGATTAGAAATAATACATGAGGGATGTTGCCCTGATATGGAAATTCTTGGGATTATGGCCTTCAGAAAAGGACCTGGTCAATGGATTCAACACTGGTGGAAACTCAAGGGTCACTATGACCTCCAACTCGGATCAAAAGGCTTATTTATGATCATATTGCATAACCTCGAGGACATAAATCGAATCTTCTAAGGAGAGTCGTACTTCTCTAACTCGACATGCCTTTTTCTTCATTTCTGGATGGAGAGATTCAACCCAGAAAAGGAAGACTTCAACCACACTCTATTTTGGTTGAGGTTATATTTGCTCCCATAAGAATTTTGGCTGGAAGAGATCCTCGCATGAATTGGTAACACCATCGACATCTATGGAAAATCCTCGGAGGTGACCAGACAATGAAGGTACACTGCTTATGCCTACATTTATGTCTATATAAATATTTCGAAACCCCTCCCCAACACCATCACCCTAGATTAAGAAG
>JASDQU010790182.1:107981-124155 GCA_032191745.1 Picea mariana | reverse complement strand
CATCCCCTTTCGTTGTCACAAATTCCATGAGCATGGACATCTCTTCTGTGAATTCTCTTTAAATAACCACCCCAAGCCTTCTCTAGAAGACTTTGAAAAATCCAAGAATGATTTCACCCAGGTCACAGGTTGATGTAGACAACAAGCCAAGAGAGCACCCCCTAGGTCCCCCCTTGGACCCCCTATCAAGAACTCCTTTGAATCCATTCAAACCTGATCGGATACCCCCTCCTCCTCCACCAACCCTTTGGCAACCCCTACGACTAGTCAAAACTCTTCCATCCCCGACCCCCCTACCCCTTCATCCTCACAACCACCAGTCACGAAGACCTCCCTTCCTGATAATCTTGGCTTGGAAATGGGATATCCAGACATGGACTTGGAGGATCAAGAGCTAGAAGGCATAGATATGGCACATCTGGATCAAGCCTATCATAAGCAACAACTATATACCATACCACCTGACCAACTATGCAAAGTGCACAAAGTGTTTCTCAACTCTTTAATAAGAGGATCAGCCCAAGCCAGTAAAAATATTGGAATAAAAAAAGAAACCTCAAAGGAACAACACAAGCCCACATAAGATGAGAAAAAGAGGGGTAGAAAACCAAAACACCAACTCATTCAATATTTTGGTAACTTTATCGTCAATTAGGTCAAATTCATTTGATCTCAGACAGATTTCCTCCCCACCAACCCCCATCATCCTCATGAATATGGTATCCTGGAATATAAGGGACCTTAATGAAAAAATAAAACAAGGTTTTCTAAAAGAAATAATCAAGAAGGAACAAGCTGACATATTTCTTCTGTAGGAAACGAAATGTGCACGAGAGGAAGCGCACGCTATTCTTCAAAGATGCTGGAAGGATGCCCAATAGGTGGAAGTGGTTGCTAGGGGGGAAACTGGATGCCTAGCGATTCTCTGGAATCCAACCACAGTTCTACTTGACACTTTATTTACTTCTAAATGGACCATCACAGCCTCCTTTCACCTTATTGGCTCGAATAAACAAGGCTACATCACAAGCATCTATGGACCCCCCAGACCAGGAGACAAGGAAGCTTTCCTCCAGCACTTGGACTGGATAGCCAACCACATAGGCTCCAAAATGTGCATCCTCGGGGGAGACTTCAACATGATCACGGGGCTAGAGGAAAAAAAGGGGGGCACTCACACTTTGGGAAATGACAATATTCTCTTCAATTTCACCATAGGCCTTCTGAAACTCATTGACATAGGAATAGATAATGGACCTTTCACTTGGCCCAACATATGCTTAGGATCCCAACATGTATCCCACATGCTAGATTGTTTCCTCCTCTTAGAAGCCATAATAATGGAAGGACTCAGTTGGAATGCCACGATCATTGACACCCCGGGACCAGATCATTGGCCAATTTGACTGACTATCAACATCAATCATACACCAGGCATAAAACCTTTCCTCTTTGAAAAATTATGGTTGACACACCTAGATTTCCAAGAAAACATCAAGAAATGTTGGGAAGAAGTGGCCATCCAAACAGGGACCCCGATGTATCGATTCCAACAAAGGCTAAAAAACCTCAAGCAACATCTCAAATCCTGGAATAAGTCCACCTTTGGCAACATCTTTCAAGCACAGGAGAATTTCAATCAACAAATGTAAATACTACAATAGAAAATCCAAACACAAGGCCTCACGGAAGTCCTAAAAAAACATGAGACTCTCCTAAACAACCAGATCGTAGAAAGAAGGGCATAGGAAGAAACACTCTAGAAACAAAAATCCCACATCCAATGGCTAAAGGAAGGGTAAAAAACACTAAATTTTTCCATAGATCCATGGTTCAATGATGCCAAACAAATCACATCACTCACCTAGTCTCAAAGAAAGGAACAAAGATTCAACAACATGATGATATAGAGAAGGAAATGATCTCCTACTACCAAAATCTTCTCACATAACCCCCAACATATCTCTCGCAGGCTATTGAGTCCATCCTCAAGAACATTCCCAAGGAGGTCAGTAAAGAAAAAAATGAGGCCCTCATGAGACTGATCACTCAGGAGGAGGTCGACCAATCTCTTAAGGTTACCTTACTGGGAAAAGTCTCTGGGCCAGATGGCTTCACTTCATATTTCTTCCACTATTGTTAGAACATCATCCGAGAGTATGTCTGAGAAATCATCGAGGAATCTAGAAGACATAGGAAGGTCCTTCAAGCCCTCAATGCGACCTTTCTCATCCTCTTTAACAAATAAAACAACACTACTTCTCCCTCTCACTTTAGGCCCATTTCCCTTTTCAACGTCATCTACAAACTCCTAACGAAGATCATTGCAACCCAACTTAAACCCATCCTATCATTCCTAATATCCCCAGAACAATATGGTTATGTGGAGGGAAGACAAATCCTGGACAGTGTAATCCTAGCTCACAAAATTATCCACTCATTACATGACCAAAACTCAAAGTATGCTCCTAAAAACAGATCTCTCTAAATCCTTTGATAAGTTAAGATGGAGCTATTTAAGATCAACTCTCCTTGCCTTTGGCTTTGACCCCAATTGGATCTTCTGGATTGTCAACCTTACCTCTTCATCCCTGTTCTCCATCCTCATTACCAAACCCTTATCCCCCTCAAGAGGAATAACTCAAGGGGACCCACTCTTTCCCTTCTATTTCATCCTCATGGCAGAAGGTTCAAGTCACACTATCAAAGCAACCATCAAGGATAACTCCCTCTCTGGCCTTTCCCCCCATGGAATTTCTCCCCCCATCTCACATAGCCAATTTTTGGATGATATCCTTCTAATGGGAATGTCTATAGCTAGAGAATCCCTTCGTTTCAGATATATCATCGAACTCTTCTGCGAAGCTTCAGTCATGGAGGTGAATTTGGCCAAATCCTAAGTCTACTTCTTCAACATGCCTATTGCGATCCAAAATCACCTCACTCAAATCTTGGGTTTCACTCGAAGTGTTCTCCCCTCCATCTACCTGGGAACCCCCCTCATTGATAGCCCACTAAGAAACGCCTCCTGGGACTCCTTGCTATCCAGAATTTGAAAGAGACTCTCCCTTTGGATCTCCTTTTCCCTCAATCCGCCTAGTCGCCTCATCCTCCTCAAGTCAGTCCTTTAGGCTCTCCCTGTCTACACCTTCTCTGCCTTGGCAGCCCCAAATTTTATCCTCAACACCGTAATGAATATTCAAAGAAACATTCTTTGGCAGGGCAACAAAGAAGGGCGCAAAATATCCCCAGTAAGCTAGAAAAAAGTCTGTAATCTAAAGAATGTAAGGGGCCTTAGCCTTAGAGACACAACCAGTCTCAACAAGGTCCTCAGTGCTAAAATTTGGTGGAGATGGTTAAAGAGACCCCGAGACCTTTGGGCATGTCTTTGGAGGAAAAAATACACTCTCACAATCTCAGAAAGAGATCTCATCAGGTGGAGTGGTCAAAGCCCAAGTTCACTCATTTGGAACACGGCCAGTAATAATCGGGGACTCATCACATACCACTCTTTCTGAGAAGTGAAAAGTGGGTCTTCGGCTTTCTTCTAGAGTGACTATTGGCAACAACTCCTAGCCCTGCACATTGATATGACTCTCAATACCATCATCCCCTTCACAACCATAGAAAGACTCCCTAAAGTGGTTGATTTATGGAACCCAACTGTTCCAGAGGAAATCTGACACACCTAGAAAAACTCTCACAAGAACCTAAACATACCTCGAGAGCTCAACCTCCATCCTTTTCAAGAGAATCTTGATTCAAGGAAAATTTTAATTCAACAATGGGAGGATATTGTTATATGGGGACACTCCACCATAGGTACCTTCAACATCCACTAATCTTACCACATAAAAGAAGGTCACAAAACCCTACCTCAGGAAGAGGTTTGGGGCAAGATTTGGGACACGAAATCCTGGCAAAAAATTAGCACCTTCCTATGGCTAGTGGTGCACAATAGCATTCTCACCTAGGAAAATTTAAATAAAATGGGTTTCATCGGTCCTTCCTAGTGTCAATTATGTGGCTTAGAGGAATAAAAACCAAACCATGTCCTAAACTTGTGCACCTATAGTTCATGCATATAGGATCACAGTGCCAACATTATGAGAACAATGGAGAGGAACAACACGGGTCTTAGGGAAGCTATCGAAGAATGGTAAAGCTCTACCTTTCAATCCCCTATTCTTAATAGAATCTGGAAGCTGCTACCAGGTTTCATTCTCTGGCAAATTTGGAAAGAGAGGAATAGATGTATATTTAAATCGGTTACCAGGAATTGGCAAGAAGTGTGGACCACAATCCACACCAACATCATTGAAACAATCTATTTGCATCGCTGGATGAAACATGATCTAAATGGCCCAAAGAATGAGAATCTCATCCTCGGCGCCTGACTTCTCAATCTCCAACCCATCCTCGAAAGACATATTGCTACTATAGGAAGTAGGCTTTTCCCCATTCAATGGGAATCTCCTCCCATAGGCTGCTACAAACTAAATATTTTTGGGGCCTCCAAAGGGAATCTGGGACCTGTAAGCTACGGAGCATTCATCCGAAATAGTAAAGGGTAAATCCTCCATATCTTTGTAGGTAATATTGGGCACAAAACCAACAAAACTGTGGAAATATGGGGCCTCCTATGTGGTCTACAAGCGACCACAGAACAAGATATTTTCCCCATCATCGCAGAAGGAAACTCACAATTTATTATAAATCTCCTCTCACATCTACTCAATGGGGAAGATCTGGAAAAAATATCTCCAAGATGGAGACTCATGAATGGGATTTACAGAATCAAATCAACCCTCCAGCCTCAATGGGTAATCCTCCCATCCCATGTTAGAAGAATGACAAATCAAGTTACTGACTTGTTGGCAAATTTCAGTGTGGATTTGGAGGGAGTCTTCTCATGCTCCCCATCCACTAATCCATCTCACCCCATAGTCATCACCTGCAGGAACATAGCGCACACCAAATACTGAGCCACGGATGGGGTGCTTCTGAGCCAATGAAGTGCACACAACATGGGGAGGCCACCTAGCCAAGATGCACGCCACTTGGAATTTGACCAACTCCCTCATCCCACTCTAGTCACTTCATGCATTTAAACCTTCTGCCACCACCGTCATTTCACCATTTGAATCCCATAGGCCACACAAATTGGAAGCTCTGTAGCATGGGAGTCTTCATGGCACTGTGCAGGGGGCTTCCTCTATCACATTTTATCCATACTCGCTCACCTTCTCCTAAAACTGAGCTCAGACACTCTTTTCCTTACTCACCCCCTCACAATCAACAACACACCTCCCTAGTTCATCTCTTCTTTAGATTTGTGAACGGTGTTTCGTTTGACCCCCACTCGAACTTGAGATTACATTTGCATCCCCTCTATCTAGGCTTACTGACCCACAGAGTCTTCCCTCCTACCGTTCCGCTATCTCTCTTCATGCCCCAACTCAGAGGCAAGGAAAATGGAGGGGCTGCCTAGTATGCATCCATAGGAAGGAATCTGCCCATCCCATAATCTCCTCCATAAGCCATTTCCCCTCCTCTTGAAGCCGATTTCCCCAATCTCGGAAGCTAAATTTCCCCCTCAGGAATTTGAACCCCCCTTATCTTGGTTCCTATCACTGCGCCCACACCTACTCAACCACTTTACGAGCATGCCCCTGACCTCTCCCCTCTCTCAAACCCCTACGCATCTAGCATCGAGTTGTTTGACCCACTTTGATAGCACACCCCTAACCTCTCCCACATCCCTCCTCCCCACGACGATCCACTTTTCCACCCTCCCTTTTTCGTCACCCCCCCACCAACTCGGGTCTCACCTTCTCTCCTTCCTCCACTTCTAGTTCTCTGTTGTCCACCTAGCACCAACCATTTTTTGATAGGTGTGATGATCGAATAGTGAACATGGATACCATATGATACCTCAAAAAGGACCTGGGGGAGGCTAGGATGACCATGCTCGACATGCAAGACAGGGACACAGACTGTTGGAGCTGAGTTGACACCCTGATGTCCTTCCTTCAGGATCTTTGACAAGCCATAGCAGACCGCGACAAAGGAAAATCACATGCACACTAAGTCTACATCTGACCATGGCTTAGAATAGGTTTCTAATGTTTTCTTCTCTTAGGTTTAGTTCTCCTCTCTTTTCCTGGCAGCCGTGGAAGGCTGGCCTTGTTTTTCCTAAGTTCGATTTTAGTTGTCAGCATTTTCCCCTACATGTCGATGTAGTTTTATGTTTTTGCATGGCACAATTTCCTTCCTAGACAAATGGCAATGGTGGTTTCCTGAATGGGCACCATTTCCACCTAGAACCATGGACAAGTGGCAACGACGGTTTCCTAGAAGGGCGTCGCTGCCACGATTGCAAATGATCTATAGAAAACTGTATTTTTTGACAGTAATTAATATAAACCCTAACTTACAAAAAAAAAAATAATAATCATATTATTAATTATTAATCTAGTAGAATGTATTTTTGATGCTTCCCAAACATCAATAGTTTGTACCCATTTCTGGACAAAATCAATACCTTCCTAAAGCTCTAGAATCTAAAATGCACAGAGGACCATAGTTGTGACTAGTTTGGTGGAGTTCCAAATTGTGTCGTGGGTGAATAAGAGCTAGTTCTACGGGTTCAAACTTACTATTTCCTATCGAGACAATATGATAAATAGATTAAACCTTAATAAGGGCCATCTATATGGTAGACTCCTAAGTTCCTAATAGATTGGATAATTCAATGTAATGGTTTCCAATTCTATGATCTGAATAGCGCAAAATCAAGAGGAAGTCCTAGCTATCCAAATCTACCCTGCTATGAATGAGAGCACTTGGCCCATCTAATTGGGTCAACTGACAGAGAAATCAAGGAGGCATGGAACTCTGTTATGACCCAAGGGGGGCATATATATGGATAAATGTATATGATATGACCCCAAGGGGGGGCATATATGGGCCTAAATGTACATGTAATGTGTAAATACATATGTAATAGGGTCAGCCTAGTGATAAAGGGGCCTCATGTGCAACTGTGAATAACTATATATAAGAGATCATGTATTCATTATTAGTGGAAATGGGACATATGAAACGTAATTGATTATTTGGAGCGGGTTCCCCTATTCTTTAAGGAGTTATTGTGTAAATTATCTATATTGGAGTTGTGCTCCACGTTGACATTCTATTACTTCTATTATTTTATGATATTTTGAGTATTTGAGTCATAACAAAGTCAAAGCCAACTAGTTCAGGATGGAAAGAAAGGAATGCACTATTAGATGGGAAATGGATGATTACCAACCTAACATCGGGAGTAGTGGGACAAGGTATCCTAGTTTAGAGAGATGAATAGTTCACGACAGAGAGAAAGTATTATAATCTCTATGAATGATGAGTCACCTACTCTTATATAATAAACAGTTGGCCTTCACGTTAATCAATTTAGTGCCTAATTGGGTATCCCACCCAAACAAGGGTGTCAAAACTTATTTATGTCACAACTCAGGTGTCAAAACATTTGATTAGGTAGACCACCCAAACAAGGGATCATAACTGCACCCCCATCCTAGGCTCTAGTCAAACTTCTAGGTCTCTTTCAAAAGTTGCAAGATGTATAATCCTAGTTGGCATGTGAACTGGCCATGCTTAAGGTGTAATTAAGTACCCTGAGGTTTGTTTCGGTTAACATTAACAAATATGCATTACACTCATCCCAAGTTTATGCTACTTAGTCCCATGTAATGGTGCAATATTCTAAGGCATGCATGGCACAATCTCTGCATATAATGTGATGTGTAGTTTACACTCATCCCAAGTTTGATGTTATTTAGTCCCATGTGATGGTGCAATATTCTAAGGCATACATGGGAAAACCTTTGTCATATAACGTCCATTTCATAAGACGTGCATGTCACACCATCAACAACTTTGGAATGGGTGCAAACTCATTGAGAGTAGCATGATCAACACTAACAAACAAACATTTTTTCCAACTATGAAATCAACATGAATAAGCAAGATGACACTTTTTGCAGCTACGAGAAAGAAACAATGGAAAGAATGGTCAACACCGATAGGCTTCACATTTTTCTACTATGAAAAAATATTATAGAAATTAGGCACAATATTCATTAGGTGAATTTATTAGAAAATTATGTAATGACACCTATATATTCCAAGACTTTCAAGACACAACAATAACTAATCAACACTCAACAAAAACAATGCAAAATTTTTAATAACTAATTAGCACAAATTTCTTATAATGAAGTGTTCTTGGATAAAACTGTGTTTGTAACAAAATGATCATTTTTTTAATGACATGACAATTTCACCATAATCCAAATTCAATATATTGTGAAAGTATGAGCTTAAGGGTGTTTGTCCAAATTTAAAAGAAATTTTAATTGTAGGACTAGAAGATTGCAAAATTCATTAAATCTATTATGTAATATGAAAACTTATTAAAACATTTTTTTTAATGTAATATTTTGTAAAAACATCATAACACCTTAACTAACTTACATCTTAATGTTATTTTTATAAAATGTTAAAAATGATCCAATCTTTTTAATTTAATTTTTTGTAAAAACATCATAACACCTTAACTAACTTAAATACATCTTTTTTTTTTGTAAGTAAGTATATATGTAAAAAAACTTTCAGAGACAAAAATTACAGTAGCGCCATGTTTGTCCAAGGACTGTAATTACTGAATTTCCCTGGGGGGAAACCAATTCAGCTAGTGCCATCTAAACCAAATCCAACTCCAAATTCAAACATCATTTTTAAACATCTAGAACTAAATCACGCCATGGGAAAACCGATTTGTTTGACCTTCTAGATCATCCAGGACAGACAAAAGGAGAATTGTCCAGAAGTACAGTTATCAAAACATAACAAAAAATAAAAGCATGCCATGCATTTTGAAACCTGCGTAGATATCGTGGCTCATGTAGTCAACATGTTGTATGCCCCATTATCCAATGTAGGTTCCTACAGAGCTGAAGCCAAGATGCTTGTCATGTTTTCCACTGCTGACAATTGGAGAGCTGAAACGAAGATCATTGTTGAGGCCGCTAGTGGAATGGGTCCCTGTTTTGTGGAGTGTCAAGTTCCTAGCATAGAGAAGAGAAGTTGCATAATTTGTGTCCCCTTCTTATCCAGTATTCCAAATAGAACTGTAAGTTGTCCACCTCCTTGCGGACCTCAAACACCAGGTCTTGCAGACTTGTAAGGTCGTCTTGAAACTTTGCATAGGTGGTGTAGTCCGAACAAGAGTGGGGGTGGTCCGATGGTTTCTTCCAGTGGATGGAGGTGTCCTTCAGAAAAGACTGAACCGATCATGAGTTCACTTGTGGTGGCGTAGGGGATGAATTCTCAGGTGAATTTGGTGGGACAACCAAGGCAGGTTGCAAGGAAGAGGACAGATCCAGCAATGGCCCAAGGGAGAATCCTAGTGAATTCCCCAGGAGGTCGAACCACTTGACTCAACAATCCCATGAAGAGGACAAAGGAATGAGGCCGCTATGAATCTGAGAGGACTGGCCAGAAGATGAGGGAGAAGAAGGTAGATATTTCTGCGAATGTGTGGGGGTAGGTTGAGGCCAAATGGCCATGCGAGGCCTATTTTGGTACTAGGTCGAACCTCACTTGGATTTCCCCTACAGTCGAGGCATGGCTGATGCAAGAAGAAGGTGAGAAGGAACTAAGAACTGGCTAATGCAACAGGTGAGAACCAAGGAGGAGTGTAGACCGAATGGTGGATCTGCTGAGAAGAGGAAGAACTGATGAACCAATAGAGGAGTTCCATGGTATGAATAATGTTGTACAGGGAGGACACATACATGCAAAGGTGACCATAATAAAGGAAGCTCCATTGATCGGACAAGGAGACAGAGAGGAGTGTGCTCAAAGTGTTAATGGCACGCTTGTTGTAGTGCGGGCTGCTTAACTTGATGGTGTGGGAGGAGGGGATGTGGCTTGTACAATGCTCGTAGACATTGTCCCCTGCTCTTTGACACATGTACTCTACTAACACCCCATATGAGGAACTTAAAAACATTTTAATCTTAGTTTTATAAAATGTTAAAAATGATCCAATCTCTTTAAATACAAAGTCAAAAGTTTAAATAAATACAATTTCATTGAAAATATTTTTATTTTTTAAATTTATTTAATCATTAATTTAATCTTTTTATTTTCTAATACACCTTCCTTTAAGAACGCTTCTACATACAATTATAAATTTAATTTAATTAATGTTTATTATATTTAATGAATTAAATTATTTCTATTTATATATGATTATAATGATTATTTATAAAAAAAAAATATTTAAAATTTAAAATTAAATTAAATTAAAATTATTTAAATTTATTAAAAAAAAAACCATTATAATTATAATTTATTTTTTTACATTAAATAGAAATTATATTAAATTTAGATTAAATAAATTTTATATGTTTTATTTCTTAATTACTTTAAAAAAAATTACTAACTTTAATATATAAAAATATATATATATATATATATTTTTAAATTTCATTTTTAAAATTTGAGCATAGAATATTTGTATATGTCATCAAATAATATATTTTATATGTCATCAAATAATAAAAACATATGATTTGTTATATGTGATAACATTGTAATTTATTTCAATCAACAATTAAAAAAAATAATTGTTATATTGAAATTTATTAAGATTAAACGGTTAGCATTTTTTTAATTTTTAATTAATGTATTTGGAAAGGTATACAACGGTGCGTTCTCCTATTTCTATGTCTCCAATAAGAACTTAGTGGAAGGAAATGTCACAAAAACTCGATAGAATTAGTTATTGATAACAAAAATCATGTTTAATTTAGAAACTATATTATGAAAAATACGTTTTAAAATAAATTTTTATTAGTTTCATAATTTTTTTTTATTTTAAAATATGGTGATGATTATTAAAGTTCTATTAAATTATTGACATGTTTTAAGTATAGTTATATATGGATTTTGTTGAAGAAAAGATTTTCATATATTTTTTATATTATTGTAAAGATTACAAATATATGATTAATTTGTTAAATAATTGCATCAAATTTTTTTGAATGATTAGAGTGGATTTCAATAATTTTTCTCATCGATTTCATCTTAGACATGAAACTTACTCTAAGATTGATCATGCAGTTCATGGGGAAGTTAGATTTTAGGAATGGTGTTAAATAGATCATTTTAGTGACTGCATTAAATGCATCCTAATGTACTCCAGGTTTTCTAGAGTGGGATATTCCAGGTTTTCTATAGTGGGATGATTCTAGAGTAACGTGAAAAAGATGTTTAAAAACTATGGTTTATCTGAAGAATTGAAATTTATAATGATTTAGGGACTGTGAGTCTTGGTTATTTTCATGACTTTTACAACATTAGACGAACGAAGAGAGATAGGTCCAACAATTGGGATGTCTAATCCATGAATAATGTGAACTTTTGAAGAGTCAACGAAAACGTTATCAATGATCCAATACAACGCTAAAAATTATGCAAAGACCATCCTATGAGATTCTCTCAAAGAATTCTCGGAAACTGTTCAATTGACAAGATTAGTGACCCATATGAAGTCTCAAGATCATGTAGTCTAAAAAACTTTTTAAAATGATGATGTTTTGTGTATGGTCATGAGTTTCCATTAGGAAGAGTTCCTCACAATTTCACACAATGTAGTACAAAATTTCTTGTATTTCTTAGTTGAGTAGGGGCTTGCCTCATCTAGGTTTTTTTGCACAATATCATTAGGATATGTGTTCAAATGATACTTACACTCTATAGACATAATACAATACTTTAACGAACTTCTTGTACCTAAGCCACTCATTTAATCATTATTTGATTGCGACAAATAACTTATAAAATGAATAGCTTATATCAAAGTAACCCATTATGGCATTCACCGTTGAGTTAGGAATATGTCTCAACATGATTTAGAGACTAGTTAACTTTATCACTATGGCTAGTGGTCCATATCTAAATTGATCTTAAGACAATCTTTATAACATTGTAGGGAGGCCAACAAATATTACATGGCCACTACTATGGTCAAATACCTTTATCATGTTACAGAAGGTTCTAGGTCTATGAGATATGGGAACATAATGCTCATAACTATAATTACACATTTTAGATCTTAAATTATGAATATTATGTGGATCTAGAGTTTATAACTCTAATGATCGAAAAACATGATTGTAGTTGTATTATGAAAATTAAAATTAAAACAATAATGCAAGAAACACATCCATTAGCTCATGACTTTATGACTTTCTATAATCATTCAAGGTTTACATGACATTTTTTATGAAACCCTTCGATTTGGGTGCTAGACACTAAACTTTAGTGTGAACCTTTAATGCACTATAAAATAAAAGATTTACACTGGAAGTAAAGAGAAAAGTACTTGAAATACTCATCATTCATCATTATTCACTATTATCAATGAAATATAAATAGATCCACATTCAATATTATTAATGAAAAATAAATAGTAAAATATAAACAAAACTTTAAATACGTGTTTGAATTTTAAAAATAAACACTTAGCATTATTTTTTAGCTACATGTACTAACATGTAATGCAATAATACTAGCTAATAAGATTGAGCAACATAGGTTATATCCTTCTACTAGTGCACATACTAAAATATTCACGATGCCAATATGTAATAGGAATACAATTTCATTTGATCATGGATTAGGGCATCAAACTATCAAAGATGGAACAAATGACCCCTATGACTTGAACAAACTTTTCAACATTCTTCCACTCTCCACTAGTATGGATATCTTTAATATCACGATATTACGTTGGGCCAACATTTTGTACCCATAATCATTAAAGTACATTGTTATTAAAAAAAATGTAGATAAAAATTATGTGAACTTTCACAATTACAATATGAATTATGCATGTAGCTAATTGGATCATTTTTTATGACGCAAATATTAATTGCATTTTATTGAGCATACTTTCTAATATTGAACCATTGGGTGGAAGGAGACCATTGGATTATTTTGCGCGATTAATTAGATCGGGTAAATAATATTACATCAATGTATTACAAGTATTTAATTAATCAACATAATAAAAACATGTGTACCAATGTTGTTTTCTCCTCATGGAAGCACATCGATGGTGGTGTCCAAGTCTATAAAAACCCAATATAATTAATTAATTATCATAATTTATTACTTGGTAAATTTAAATTATACAAAGTCGATGCCAGAGATGGAATTATTTTACGTCCACAACTCTCTAGAACCTTAAAAAAGGCAACCACTACATGGAATTCATTTTGTGATACTATCAAGCAATATTTTATTACTTCGTCTATATGGAAAATATAATGTGCAAATGGTTACATCTTCATCAAGTTCTTGGACAAACAGTAAAAAAATACATTAAGGTGTTCACACAACTATGGTTCTAGCTCTTAATTTCAAACTAAAATGAGGTACTTATTCTCAAATTTATCTTTATATTATGGGTTGTTATTCATTTTGAAGTTTCCTTGATTGAAATAAACTCCCTTGAGAAATCCTTTATTTGTGTGTTGGTTGTTGAAATAAAAATACATAGGCACCCTAAATTTCATTCATTTTGAAATCCTTACCCTAATTCCATCCCTAATCCTTGCAACCCTTCTACTATCCCAAGACCTTCTCGTACTTTCCCTTAAAACCCTAAATTCATAGGCCCTTCACCCTCTAGTCAAAACCAATGGTGTCACTTCCATTTAACTTACACACATTTTACAATAGATTTCCATGCCTTAAAATATCAACATCCATAGAAAGAATTGTATATAGATCAACTCAATTTTGAAGATGAAGATCAGCCCATAGAGCCCTCCTCTCTATCACCTCTAGAAATAATTACCTTACCAAAAACTATCACAATAGACCAATCTCTCCTTATCCTAATGTAGGATAACACCATTCCATCTCACAACTTCCTTTTCACTCATAATTTCTAAATTAAATACCAACTAGCCATGATCATACTTACAAATGGTAGCCAAAATAAGAGCATATATTGTGACTTTGTGTAACTTCTATAGCTTCCTACAACCCCCCATATCTATCAACTTCATATTGGTTGTGTATAGCAACATATTCCTTGTGTACCAGTTAATCAAATATGTGCAACAATTGTTATAACATATTTTGATACCCTAATATCATTGGATGCTTTTATTTGGCCTTGATCCCTTACACCCCAGTCATCTGCAACTAAAGCCCACTCTTCTCCTAATTCAAAAAGACTTCCTAACAATCCACATGTTATTATGCATCATCAAAGGCATGTACACATGCTACTATCCTTTAGAAAATGTTTTTGTACCTTCAAAAGTCATTAAAATATAGAAACAAACATGAAAATTGTGTGCTTCTAAGTAGAATTTACATGATAACCACTTTGTAAATCCCAGAATCTCATGGAAAATGGCATCAACCATATTGAAATGATATAAAAGAGACCTAATATAAGGACAAAGGGATCATAGTTTCTATATCAAAGCTATGATCAAGCCTTAAGAAGTCATATCCTTTTAATCCCCAAAGTTTTTATGACCACCATCTCCTTGGAAATCCTTGTTTCCCATAGTTCCCATCTCCCTTTTCATGTGATTGAGGCCTAGTAAATATTGGTTTTCCTCTTCCTTCCATCGAATATAACATGGGAGGTGAAGTAGTCTTGAGTGGTTTTGGGTTAGAGGAGCCTAGATAGTGGTTATGGTCATTGTTAGCAGCAAAAGTCAAGGAAACATTTGTTGTATTTGTTGTTAACTTCAATACAAATTGGAGATATCTCTTATTTACCTCCCCTAAGCTTTAAGTTTTATGAATCTAATTGATCCAATTCCATTCTTTAGCAATGGTTCTAACTTACCTGGAAATGTTAGTTCAGGTAGTTATTTAGAATTTCTTTCATTTTTAGCCATTTGTTTGAGGAGAGTTCTTCGTTTGAATTGTGTGTAGTTTTGTGAATTCGGGTAGGAACAAAGAGGATTGTAGTCAAATAAATCTACCAAGATCATCTCAAACCATATGTTAATAAAGGTTTTCTCAACTTAAAAAAATAGTAGTTACCTTGATTTGTTGTAAACTACTTTAGGGAAGGATCAACATTATGGTCCAACCCAACCACAGGATAGATAGAAATTATCCACAATAGAACTAGAGAATCTGCTAGGGATAAATCCTTGAGTTATCCTCCTATAGGGTTTAATTGGTTTTTTTTTAGTCTTAGTATAGGATCCTGAATAGCGTTGTTTTAGTTTGTTTGCATGTTTATGGTCTTGTAGAACATCCTTTAAGGGTAATCTCAACATTTTTGTGAGTTTTTCTAGTCATAATTATATGCACACTTGCGTTTCTTGTGGTTACAAACCATAAAAATGTGAGTTTCTCTTTGGAAAAGTGTGGGTGCATGCTAGTTTTCCTTGAGAAAGGCCCATGTGCTTCCTGAGTGGTAAATTTTTTCCCTTTTGGCTATGTTTTCTCTTTTCTCTTGCAATCTATTGGTTATTTTAGATTTATGTGTCTTCTTGAAGAATGTTTGCATTTGAAAGGATTTTGATTGATTGCATATTATCATTCACTATAAAAAACAAAAAAGTTCATTTTGATTTCACTTCTTTTTGTTTGTGCATTTGAGAATAATATACCTTGTTTTCTTATTTGTAGGTGAGTTTTTCAGGTGTATTTGTCAACTTTTTATGAATTTTTTTGCCCAGGTATTTTTGTACATACTTTGTATTAAAAAATGAGCATGTACATGTTAGCGACATTTCTTGTCTTGGGCCTAAGGTACCCAAGTCTGCAGGATGAACGAGAAACACCCAAGCATAGTTGCGGAAGGATCTCTTCTCCGGTTACGAGTCAAGCGAGCGGGCAAGGTTTTTCTGTCGGCAACCAAGATCCATCCACAAATCAGATCAACGGTCATCGAGATTTCGGGGCTACCAAGTTACCCGATATATAGTATAAGAGAAAGCGCCTATATTTTAAATCTAAGTCTGGGTTGTCCGATCCATTGACGCATGGTGCAAGATCTGGTCACATCGGCATATTGACATTCGGGAGTTCGAGGGGTAAAAGTCCCTCGTCATTT
>JASDQU010790182.1:76473-100006 GCA_032191745.1 Picea mariana | reverse complement strand
TTTTTTAAATAAGTTAAAATCCTCTATAAATGTCATCTTATGAAAATGTCCCACGAAATTCACCTTATTTTCACTAATAGATGTTTGAGAAGCCTAAAACATTTATGAAAATTCTATGTTCATTACTCTTTGCTCTTGGAACACTATGTTTGTAGTCCAATCATGCATATTTTCATAGAGCATAATGAAAATTGAATGTGATCAGACAAATTCCCATAGAGAATAATTTGCATAGAGCATAATGAAAAAATTATATGGATTGTGATTATATGTTCGTAGTCCGATCTAGTTAAATTATTACTAATTACTCAACATTTTCAACACAGATTGATCGGGATAGCGGTTCTCAACGTCATACTGCACGCCAAGTGGAAGTATATGAAACCGAAATTTAAAATAGAGGATCAACAATATCATTTATGCAAAGAAAGATGAGCACAAATTCAATGTATGTTGTTTTATTCAATATTCAATACTATAACAACGTTAAATGTATTGGCCAACATATCTTTTTGGTAACAACATACATCTAACATACATTGATACATTTAACATACATTGATACATTTAACATACATTATTGCATTATGTTAAATGTATCTTTGCAGAAATACTATAACAACATATAGATAATGTATCGATATTGTAACAACATACAGATAATGGATGTTAAATGTATCTTTGCTGCAATATTGCCTCTAAGACAAGATGTATTCATGTGTTTCAGTGAGGCCACAGGGAATGATGTGAACAATGTTGTTTTCGATTTGATTAACAGAGAGCAGGAGGGAGAGAAGATGGACAGGGCATTGTTGAAAACCATTTTTGAAATTTATGTGAAAATTTGTATGAATGACCTGGATTACTACTAGATTAATTTTGAAAAGCCCATGCTGCAAGATCCTGGAATTTACTATTCTCGAAAGGCTGCTTCCTGGATTTTAGAGGATTCTTTTCCAGAATATATGCTAAAGGTTTATGAATTTTTGGAGAATGAGGAGAACAAAATTACCCATTATTTGCACTCCAACAACCATCATAATTTATTAGACATGGTACAAAATGAACTTCTTTTCCATTATCAAAATAAACTTTTAGGAAAACATGATTCAGGTTGTGATGCGTTGCTTAGGGATGATAATAAAAATGATGTTTCTAGGATGTAGAAGTTGTTTTGCAGAATACCCAAAGGTATGGAACTAGTGGTGAGTATGTTTAAATAACATATAACTACCCAAGGAATAGCATTAGTGAACTGGGAAGAAGATTTTGTAAACGTTAGGTCAATAATACAAGAACATAAATTTATGCAGAAGATCATAGAAATTGATGACATTTATATGGATTATGTGGAACATGCATTTCAAAAGAATAAATGCATCCATATGGCTTTACACGAAGCATTTGAGGTAATATGCAATAAAGTAGTGGGTGGAAGCTCATTTCTATAGTTGTTGGCAACCTTTTGTCATAATGCAGTGAAGGAGGGTGGAATTCCAAGAATGATCGATGATCATATTATAAATATGTTGGAAAAGGTTGTAAAACTTGTTGACTATGTGAATGATAAAGATTTATTTGCATAATTTTCCATGAAAAAATTAGCTCATAGATTATTGTTTGATAGGACTGTAAATATTGATAATGAGAAGAACTTGTTTCTCAAGTTGAAGGAGCAGTGTAGTTTCCAACTTAAATCAAATATGTAGAGCATCATTAATGATTTAAAAGTTTCAAAGGGATTGCCTAGTATATATAATATATCTAGTATATATCTGGAAACAAATTAAGGAACTGATGAAAAAAATAGGCGTCTAATTACAGGTCACAATATAGGGAAAGGAAAGACAATGAAAAGAGGTGAACCGAAATTTACTTGTAGCTTCATAGCTCCAAGACCCACCAGCAGCTCCAAGACCGACCCACTTGCAGCTTCGACATCCACCCTCCTGCAACCAACCAACAGAATCAACTAATACTCACACTCACACTAACACTAACACTAACACTCACACTCACACTAACACTAACACTAACACTCACACTCACACTATCTTCAAGAACTCAAAAAAACCACAACAATTGTGATGTAAAAATAATATATAAACATGTTTACAGCCGAAAGAACATTTCAGCCAAAATTTTCTTTCCGCTGAAAAGTTCTTTCAGCCGAAACTATTTTTTGGTCAAAACATGCTTTTGGCTGAAAGAAATTTTCGACTAGAATATCTTTCGGCCGAAAAGTTGTTACCGGATGAAAAAAATATATCCAGCTAAAACTGTACATGAAAATTGAGGGCGTCTTCACGGCACCGATTGATTTGAGGTTCAAAGGTTTAGCCAAAACATATTTAGGATGAAAAAATAGAAAGTTCGATCGAAAAAAAGGTCTTTCAGAATTTTGGAGATCCGATTCTCACGAAAGTGTTACCCAACTTCATGAATTTACCACTTTGTATTATAAATATATTATTACATTAATAATATTATAATTAATAATTTTGTTTAATAATTAATAATCATATGATTCCAAATATGCATTGGAAAATTATCCAGCTCTATGTTTAGGGTTCACTCTCGAAACCAACCACCTTCTTCACCACAATCGTGACCATGGAAGTCGAGGGACAGGGGATTTAGGCCCCCTCCTACAGTGCCTTCACAACAAAGGAGTACAACTCCAATCATTCCAAAGGCCCAACCATCGAAATTCCAGAGGGCATGCAACAAATAATCTGGGGGGAAGAAATGTCGAAGGTAAAACCGATGGAAATTGACCCAAAAGCAAGTCACCCAAAAACTAATTGGCCTTGGGAACCTGGAAAATGCATCCTGTAAGCCCTGATATCCTTTAAATACATCATTATCTCTCCAATAATAGAAGATCAGAAACAATACATGAGGGATGTTTCCCTGATATGGAAATTCTTGGGATTATGGCCTTTAGAAAAGGACCTGGTCAATGGATTCAACACTGGTGGAAACCCAAGGGTCACTATGACCTCCAACTTGGATCAAAAGGATTATTTATGATCATATTGCATAACCTAGAGGACATAAATCGAAGCTTCTAAGGAGAGTTGTACTTCTCTAACTCGACAAGCCTTTTTCTTTGTTTCTGGATGGAGAAATTCAACCCGGAAAAGGAATACTTCAACCAGACTCTATTTTGGTTGAGGTTATATTTTCTCCCATAAGAATTTTGGCTGGAAGAGATCCTCGCATGAATTGGTAACACCATCGACATCTATGGAAAATCCTCGGAGGTGACCAGACAATTAAGGTACACTGCTTATGCCTACATTTATGTCTATCTAAATATTTCGAAACCCCTCCCCGACACCATCACCCTAGATTAAGAAGATGACGAATGGTCCCAAACACTAGATTATGAGAACATCCCCTTTCATTGTTGCAAATTCCATGAGCATGGACATCTCTTCTGTGAATTCCCTTTAAATAACCACCCCAAGCCTTCTCTTGAAGACTTTGAAAAATCCAAGAATGGTTTCACCCAGGTCACGGGTTGATGTAGACAACAAGCCAAGAGAGCACCCCCCAGGTCCCCCCCTGGACCCCCTACCAAGAAATCCTTTGAAGCTCTTCAAACCTTCTCGGATACCCCCTCCTCCTCCACCAACCCTTTGGCAACCCCTAGGACTAGTCAAAACTCTTCCATCCCCAACCCCCCTGCCCCTTCATCCTCACAAACACCAGTCACGAAGACCTCCCTTCCTGCTAATCTTGGCCCGGAAATGGGATATCCAGACATGGACTTGGAGGATCAAGAGCTATAAGGCCTAGATATGGCACATCTGGATCAAGCCTATCCTAAGAAACAGCTATATACCATACCACCTAACCAACTGTGAAAAGTGCACAAAGTGTTTCTCAACTCTTCAATAAGAGGATCAGCCCAAGCCAGTAAAAATATTGGAATAAAAAAATAAACCTCAAAGGAACAACACAAGCCCACATAAGATGAGAAAAAGAGGGGTAGAAAACCAAAACACCAACTCATTCAAGATGTCGGTAACTTTCTCGTCAATTAGGTCAAATTCATTTGATCTCAGACAGATTTCCTCCCCACCAACCCCCATCATCCTCATGAACATGGTATCTTGGAATATAAGGGACCTTAATGTAAAAATAAAACAAGGTTTTCTAAAAGAAAGAATCAAGAAGGAACAACCTGACATACTTCTTCTGTAGGAAACGAAATGTGCGGGAGAGGAAGCGCATGCTATTCTGCAAATATGCTAGAAGGATTCCCAATAGGTGGAAGTGGATGCCAGGGGGAAAATTGGATGCCTAGCGATTCTATAGAATCCAACCACAGTTCTACTTGACACTTTATTTACCTCTAAATGGACCATCACAGCGTCCTTTCACCTTATTGGCTCGAATAAGCAAGGCTACATCACAAGCATCTATGGACCCCCTAGACCAGGAGACAAGGAAGCTTTCCTCCGGCACTTGGACTAGATAGCCAGCCACATAGGCTCCAAAATGTGGATCCTTGGGGCAGAATTCAACATGATCACAGGGCTAGAGGAAAAAAAGGGGGGCACTCACACTTTGCGAAATGACAGTATTATCTTCAATTTCACCATAGGCCTTCTGAAACTCATTGACATAGGAATAGATAATGGACCTTTCACTTGGCCCAACATACGCTTAGGAGACCAACATGTATCCAACATACTATATTGTTTCCTCCTCTTAGAAGCCATAATAATGGAAGGACTCAGTTGGAATGCCACGATCATCGACACCCCAGGACCATATCATTGGCCAATTTTACTGACTATCAACATCAGTCATACTCCAGGCATAAAACCTTTCTTCTTTGAAAAATTATGGTTGACACACCCAAATTTCCAAGAAAACATCAAGAAATGTTGGGAAGAAGTGGCCATCCAAACAGGGACCCCGATGTACCGATTCCAATAAAGGCTAAAAAACCTCAAGCAACATCTCAAATCCTGGAATAAGTCCACCTTTTGCGTCATCTTTCAAACATAGGAGAACGTCAATCAGCAAATGTAAATACTACAACAGAAAATCCATACACAAGGCCTCATGGAAGTCCTAAAAAAACATGAGACTCTCCTAAACAACCAGATCGCAGAAAGAAAGGCATAGGAAGAAACACTCTGGAAACAAAAATCCCACATCCAATGGCTAAAGGAGGGATAAAAAACACTAAATTTTTCCACAGATCCATGGTTCAATGATGCCAAACAAATTGCATCACTCACCTAATCTCAGAGCAAGGAACATAGATTCAACAACATGATGATATCCAGAAGGAAATGATCTCCTACTACCAAAATATTCTAACGAAACCCCCAACAGATCTCTCGCAGGCTATTAAGTCCATCCTCAAGAACATTCCCAAGGAGGTCAGTAAAGAGAAAAATGAGGCCCCCATGAGACTGATCACTCAGGAGGAGATCGACCAATATCTTAAGGTTACCTTAATGGGAAAATCCCCTGGGCCAAAGGGATTCACTTCATATTTCTTCCACTATTGTTAGAACATCATCCGAGAATATGTTTGGGAAATCATCGAGGAATCCAAAAGATCCAGGAAGGTCCTTCAAGCCCTCAATGCGACCTTTCTCACCCTCATTACCAAATAAAACAACACTACTTCTCCCTCTCACTTTAGGCCCATTTCCCTTTGCAACGTCATCTACAAACTCCTAACGAAGATCATTGCAACCCACCTTAAACCTATCCTATCATTCCTAATATCCCCGGAACAATATGGTTATGTGGAGGGAAGACAAATCCTGGACAGTGTAATCTTAGCTCACAAAATTATCCACTTGTTACATGACCAAAACTCAAGGTATGCTCCTAAAAATAGATCTCTCTAAATCCTTTGATAAGTTAATATGGAGCTATTTAAGATCAACTCTCCTTGCCTTTGGCTTTGACCCCAATTGGGTCTCCTGGATTGTCAAACTTACCTCTTCATCCCTGTTCTCCATCCTCATTACCAAACCCTTATCCCCCTCAAGAGGAATAACTCAAGGGGACCCACTCTTTCCCTTCTATTTCATCCTCATGGTAGAAGGGTCAAGTCGCACTATCAAAGCGGCCATCAAGGATAACTCCCTCTCTAGCCTTTCCCCTGATGGAATTTCTCCCCCCATCTCGCATAGCCAATTTTTGGATGATATCCTTCTAATGGGAATGTCTACAACTAGAGAAGCCCTTCATTTCAGATATATCATCGAACTCTTCTGTGAAGCTTCAGTCATGGAGGTGAATTTGACCAAATCCTAAGTCTTATTCTTCAACATGCCTATAGCAATCGAAAATCACCTCACTCAAATATTGGGTTTCACTCGAAGTTTTCTCCCCTCCATCTACCTGGGCATCCCCCTCATTGATAATCCACTAAGAAATGCATTCTGGGACTCCTTTCTATCCACAATTTGAAAGAGACTCTCCCTTTGGACCTTCCGTTCCGTCAATCTGCCTGGTTGCCTCATCCTCCTCAAGTCATTCCTTCATGCTCTCCCTGTCTACACCTTCTCTGCCTTGGCGGCCCCAAATTTTATCCTCAACTTCGTAATGAATATTCAAAGAAACATTCTTTGGCAGGGCAACAAATAAGTGTGCAAAATATCCCCAGTAAGCTAGAAAAAAGTCTCTAATCTAAAGAAAGTAAGGGGCCTTAGCCTTAGAGACCCAACCAGTCTCAACAAGGTCCTCAGTGCTAAAATTTGGTGGAGATGGTTAAAGAGACCCCAAGACCTTTGGGCACATCTTTTGAGGAAAAAATACACTCTCACAATCTTGGAAAGATATCTCATCAGGTGGAGTGGTCAAAGCCCAAGTTCGCTCATTTGGAACATGGCCAGTAATAATCGGGGACTCATCACAGACCACTCTTTCTGAGAAGTGAAAAGTGGGTCTTCAACTTTATTCTAGAGTGACTCTTGGAAACAACTCCTAGCCCTGCACATTGATATGACTCTCAATACCATCATCCCCTTCACAACTGCAGCAAGACTCTATAAAGTGGTTGATTTCTGGAACCCAACTGTTCTAGGGGAAATCTGGCACACCTGGAAAAAGTCTCACAAGAACCTAAACATACCCCGAGAGCTCAACCTCCATCCTTTTCAAGAGAATCTTGATTCAAGGAAAATTGTAATTCAACAAGGGGAGGATATTGTTATATGGGGACACTCCACCATAGGTACATTCAACATCCACTAATCTTACCACATAAAAGCAGGTCACAAAACCCTACCTCAGGAAGAGGTTTGGGGCAAGATTTGGGACACAAAATCCTGGCCAAAAATTAGCACCTTCCTATGGGTAGTGGCGCACAATAACATTCTCACCTAGGAAAATTTAAAGAAAAAGGGTTTCATCAGTCCTTCTTGGTGTCAGTTATGTGGATTAGAGGAAGAAAAACCAAACCATGTCCTAAACATGTGCACCTATAGTTCATGCATATAGGATCACAGTGCCAACATTATGAGAACAATGGAGAGGAACAACACAGGTCTTAGGGAAGCTATCGAAGAATGGTGAAGCTCTACCTTTCAATCCCCTATTCTTCATAGAATCTGGAAGCTGCTACCGGGTTTCATTCTCTAGAAAATCTAGAAAGAGAGGAATAGATGTATATTTAAATCGATTACCCGGAATTGGCAAGAAGTGTGGACCACAATCCACACCAACATCATTGAAACAATCTCTTTTCATCACTGGATGAAACATGATCTAAATGGCCCAAATAATGAGAATCTCATCCTTGGTGCCTGACTTCTCAATCTCCAACCCATCCTCGAAAGGCCTATTGCTACTGTAGGAAGTAGGATTTTCCCCACTCAATGGGGAGCTCCTCCCATAGGTTGCTACAAACTAAATTTTGTTGGGGCCTCCAAAGGGAATCTGGGACCCGTAGGCTACGGAGTAGTCATCCGAAATAGTAAAGGGTAAATCCTCCATATCTTGGTAGGTAATATTGGGCACAAAACCAACAATTCTGTGGAAATATGGGGCCTCCTATGTGGTCTACAAGAAACCACAGAACAAGATCTTTTCCCCATCATCGCAGAAGGAAACTCGCAAATTATAATAAATCTCCTCTCACATCTACTCAACGGGGCAGATCTGGAAAAAATATTTCGAAGATGGAGACTCATGAATGGGATTTTTAGAATCAAATCAACCCTCCAACCTCAATGGGTAATCCTCCCATCCCATGTTAGAAGAATGACAAATCAAGTTACTGACTTGTTGGAAAATTTTGGTGTGGATTTGGAGGAAGGAGTCTTCTCATGCTCCCCATCCACTAATCCCTCTCACCCCATAGTCATCACCTACAAGAACATAGCCCACACCAAATATTGAGCCTCGGATGGGGTGCTTATGAGCCAATGAAGTGCACACAACATGGGGAGGCCACTTGGCTAGGATGCACGCCACTTGGAATTTGACCAACTCCCTCATCCCACTCTAGTCACTTCATGGATTTAAACCTTCTGCCACCACCCTCCTTTCTCCCTTTGAATCCCATAGGCCACACAAATTGGAAGCTCTGCAACATGGGAGTCTTCATGGCACTGTGCAGGGGGCTTCCTTGGTCACATTTTATCCATAATCGCTCGCCTGCTCCTAAAGCAGAGCTCGGGCACTCTTTTCCTTACTCACCCCTCACAATCAACAAAAACACACCTCCCTGGTTCATCTCTTCTTCAGATTTGCGAATAGTGTCTCGTGTGACCCTCACTCGAACTTGAGCTTGCATTTGTGTCCCCTATATCTAGGCTTACCGACCCACAGAGTCTTCCCTCCTAGGGTTCCGCTAGATCTCTTCATGCCCCAAATCATAGGCAAGACAAAAGGAGGGGCTGCCTAGTATGCATCCACAGGAAGGAATCCGCCCATCCCATAATCTCCTCCAGAAGCCATTTCCCCTCCTCTTGAAGCCGATTTCCCCAATCTCGGAAGCTAAATTTCCCCCTCAGGAAGTTGAATCCCCCCTGTCTTTGTTCCTATCATTGCGCCCACACCTACTCAACCACTTTGCGAGCATGCCCCTGACCTCTCCCCTCTCTCAAACCCCTACGCATCTAGCATCGAGTTGTTTGACCCACTCTGCTAGAACACCCCTGACCTCTCCCACGATGATCCACTTTTCCACCCTCCCTTTTTCGTCAAGCCCCCACCAACTCAGGTCTCGCCTTCTCTGCTTCCTCCACTTCTACTTCTCTGTTGTCCACCCAGCACCAACCATTTTTTGATAGGTGTGATGATCGAACAGTGAACATGGATACTGTAAGATACCTCCAAAAGGACTTGGGGGAGGCTAGGATGACCATGCTCGACATGCAGGACAGGGACACAGACTATTGGAGCCGAGTTGACACCCTGATGTCCTTCCTTCAGGATCTTTGACAAGCCATAGTAGACCACGACAAAGGAAAATCACATGCACACTAAGTCTACATCTGACCATGGCTCGGACTAGGTTTCTAATGTTTTCTTCTCTTAGGTTTAGTTCTCCTCTCTTTTCCTGGCAGCCGTGGAAGGCTGGCCTTGTTTTTCCTAAGTTCCATTTTAGTTGTCAGCATTTTTCCCTACGTGTCGATGTAGTTTTATGTTTTTGCATGGCACAATTTCCTTCCTGGACAAATGGCAACGGTGGTTTCCCGAATGGGTACCATTGCCACCTAGAACCATGGACAAGTGGCAACGATGGTTTCCTAGAAGGGTGTCGCTGCCATGATTGCAAATGATCTATAGACAATTGTATTTTCTGACAAGAATTAATATAAACCCTAACTTACAAAAAAAAAATTAATAATCATATTATTAATTATTAATCTAGTAGAATGTATTTTCGATTCTTCCCAAACATCAATAGTTTGTACCCATTTCTAGACAAAATCAATACCTTCCTAAAGCTCTAGAATCTAAAATGCACAGAGGACCATAGTTGTGACTAGTTTGGTGGAGTTCCAAATTGTGTCATGGGTGAATAAGAGCTATTTCTACGGGTTCAAACTTACTATTTCCTATCGAGACAATATGATAAATAGATTAAACCTTACTAAGGGCCATCTGTATGGTAGACTCCTAAGTTCCTAATAGATTGGATAATTCAATGTAATGGTTTCCAATTCTATGATCTGAATAGCGCAAACTCAAGAGGATGGCCTAGCTATCCAAATCTACCCTGATATGAATGAGAGCACTTGGCCCATCTAATTGGGTCAACTGACAGAGAAATCAAGGAGGCATGGAATTCTGTTATGACCCAAGGGGGGCATATATATGGATAAATGTATATGATATGAACCCAAGGGGGGGCATATATGGGCCTAAATGTACATGTAATGTGTAAATACATATGTAATAGGGCCATACTAGTGATAAAGGGGCCTCATGTGCAACTGTGAATATCCATATATAAGAGATCATGTATTCATTATTAGTGGAAATGGGACATATGAAACATAATTGATTATTTGGAGCGGGTTCCCCTATTCTTTAAGGAGTTATTGTGTAAATTATCTATATTGGAGTTGTGCTCCACATTGACATTCTATTACTTCTATTATTTTATGATATTTTGAGTATTTGAATCATAACAAAGTCAGAGCCAACTAGTTCAGGATGGAAGGAAAGGAATGCAATATTAGATGGGAAATGGATGTTTACCAACCTAACATCGGGAGTAGTGGGACAAGGTATTCCAGTTTAGAGAGATGAACAGTTCACGACAGAGAGAAAGTATTATAATCTCTATGAATGATGAGTCACCTACTCTTATATAATAAATAGTTGGCCTTCACGTTAATCAATTTAGTGCCTAATTGGGTAGCCCACCCAAACAAGGGTGTCAAAACTTATTTATGTCACAACTCAGGTGTCAAAACATTTGATTGGGTAGACCACCCAAAGAAGGGATTATAACTGCACCCCATCCTAGGCTCTAGACAAACTTCTAGGTCTCTTTCAAAAGTTGCAAGATGTATAATCCTAGTTGGCATGTGAACTGGCCATGCTTAAGGTGTAATTAAGTACCCTGAGGTTTGTTTCGGTTAACATTAACAAATATGCATTACACTCGTCCCAAGTTTATTTTACTTAGTCCCATGTAATGGTGCAATAATCTAAGGCGTGCATGGCACAATCTCTACATATAATGTGATGTGTAGTTTACACTCATCCCAAGTTTGATGTTATTTAGTCCCATGTGATGGTGCAATATTCTAAGGCATACATGGGAAAACCTTTGTCATATAACGTCCATTTCATAAGACATGCATGTCACAACATCAACAACTTTGGAATGGGTGCAAACTCATTGAGAGTAGCATGATCAACACTAAGAAACAAACATTTTTTCCAACTATGAAATCAACATCAATAAGCCAGATGACACTTTTTACAGCTACGAGAAAGCAACAATGGAAAGAATGGTCAACACCGATAGGCTTCACATTTTTCTACTATGAAAAAATATTATAGAAATTAGGCACAATTTTCATTAGGTGAATTTATTAGGAAATTATGTAATGACACCTATACATTCCAAGACTTGCAAGACACAACAATAACTAATCAACACTCAACAAAAACAATGCAAAATTTTTAATAACTAATTAGCACAAATTTCTTATAATGAAGTGTTCTTGGATAAAACTATGTTTGTAACAAAATGATCATTTTTTTAATGACATGACAATTTCACCATAATCCAAATTGAATATATTGTGAAAGTATGAGCTTAAGGGTGTTTGTCCAAATTTAAAAGAATTTTTAATTGTAGGACTAGAAGATTACAAAATTCATTAAGTCTATTATGTAATATGAGAACTTATTAAAACAATTTTTTTTAATGTGTTTTTTTGTAAAAACATCATAACACCTTAACTAACTTACATCTTAATGTTAGTTTTATAAAATGTTAAAAATGATCCAATCTCTTTAATTTAATTTTTTGTAAAAACATCATAACACCTTAACTAAATTAAATACATATTTTTTTTTTGTAAGTAAGTATATATGTAAAAAAACTTTCAGAGACAAAAATTATAGTAGCGCCATGTTTGTCCAAGGACTGTAATTACTGAAATTCTCTGGGGGGAATCCAATTCAGCTAGTGCCATCTAAACCAAATCCAATTCCAAATTCAAACATCATTTTTAAACATCTTGAACTAAATCACGCCATGGGAAAACCGATTCGTTTGACCTTCTAGATCATTCAGGACAGACAAAAGGAGAATTGTCGAGAAGTATAGTTGTCAAAACATAACAAAAATTAAAAGCATGCCATGCACTTTGAAACCTGTGTAGATGTCGTGGCTCATGTAGTCAACGTGTTGCATGCCCCATTTTCCAATGTAGGTTCCTACAGAGTTGAAGCCAAGATGCTTGTCATGTTTTCCATTGCTGACAATTGGAGAGCTGAAACGAAGATCGTTGTTGAGGCCGCTGGTGGAGTGGGTACCTGTTTTGTGGAGTGTCGAGTTCCTAGAATAGAGGAGAGAAGTTGCATAATTTGTGTCCCCTTATTATCCAGTATTCCAAACAGAACTATACTTTGTCCACCTCCTTGCAGATCTCAAACACCAGGTCTTGCAAACTTGTAAGGTCGTCTTGAAACTTTGCGTAGGTGGTGTAGTCCGAATAAGAGTGGGGGTGGTCCGATGGTTTCTTCCAGTGGATGGAGGTGTCCTCCACAAAACACTGAACCGATGGTGAGTGCACTTGTTGTGGCGTAGGGGATGAATTCTCAGGTGAATTTTGTGGGACGACCAACTCAGGTTGCAAGGAAGAGGACAGATCCAGCAATGGCCCAAGGGCGAATCCTAGTGAATTCCCCAAGAGGTCGAACCACTTGACTGAACAATCCTAGGGAGAGGACAAAGGCATGAGGCCGTTATGAATCTGAGAGGACTGGCCAGAGGATGAGGGAGAAGAAGGTAGATATTTGTGCGAATGTGTGGGGGTAGGCTGAGGCCAAATGGCCATGCGAGGCCTATTTTGGTACTAGGCCGAACCCCACTTAGATTTCCCCTACAGTCGAGGCATGGCTGATGCAAGAAGAAGGTGAGAACAAACTAAGAATTGGATAATGAAACAAGTGTGAACCAAGGAGGAGTGTAGACTGAGTGGTGGATCTGCGGAGAAGAGGAAGAACTGATGAATCGACCGAGGAGTTCCATTATATGAATAATGTTGTACAGGGAGGACACATACATGCAAAGGTGACCATAATAAAGGAAGCTCCATTGATCGGACAAGGAGACAGAGAGGAGTGTGCTCAAAGTGTTAATGGCACGCTTGTTGTAGTGCGGGCTGCTTAACTTGATGGTGTGGGAGGAGGGGATGTGGCTCGTACAATGCTCGTAGGCGTTGTCCCCTGCTCTTTGACACATGTACTCTACTAACACCCCATATGAGGAACTTAAAAACATTTTAATCATAGTTTTATAAAATGTTAAAAATGATCCAATCTCTTTAAATACAAAGTAAAAAATTTAAATAAATATAATTTCATTGAAAATATTTTTATTTTTAAAATTTGTTTAATCATTAATTTAATCTTTTTATTTTCTAATACATCTTCCTTTAAGAACGCTTCTACATACAACTTTAAATTTAATTTAATTAATGTTTATTATATTTAATGAATTAAATTATTTCTATTTATATATGATTATAATGATTATTTATAAAAAAATATTTAAAATTTAAAATTAAATTAAATTAAAATTATTTAAATTTATTAAAAAAATAAATAAATAAACCATTATAATTATAATTTATTTTTTTACATTAAATAAAAATTATTTAAATAAAATGATATAAAATTTAGATTAAATAAATTTTATATACTTTATTTTTTAATTACTTTAAATTTTTTTTACTAACTTTAATATATAAAAAAATTATATATATTTTTTTAAATTTCATTTTTAAAATTTGAACATAGAATATTGTATATTTTTATTTAAATAAAATGATATAAAATTTAGATTAAATAAATTTTATATACTTTATTTTTTAATTACTTTAAAAAAAATTTACTAACTTTAATATATAAAAAAAATTATATATATATTTTTAAATTTCATTTTTAAAATTTAAAATGATATAAAATTTAGATTAAATAAATTTTATATACTTTATTTTTTAATTACTTTAAAAAAAAATTACTAACTTTAATATATAAAAAAAATTATATATATTTTTTTAAATTTCATTTTTAAAATTTGAGCATAGAATATTGTATATGTCATCAAATAATAAAAACATATGATTTGTTATATGTGATAACATTGTAATTTATTTCAATCAACAATTAAAAAAAATTGTTAAAAATTGTTATATTGAAATTTATTAAGATTAAATGGTTAGCATTTTTTAAATTTTTAATTAAAGTATTTGGAAAGGTATACAACGGTGCGTTCTCCTATTTCTATGTCTCCAATAAGAACGGTCAAAAAACTCGATAGAATTAGTTATTGATAACAATAAACATGTTTAATTTAGAAACTATATTATGAAAAATATGTTTTAAAATAATTTTTTATTAGTTTCGTAATTTTTTTTATTTTAAAATATGGTGATGATTAATAAAGTTCTATTAAATTATTAACATGTTTTAAGTATAGTTATATATCGATTTTGTTGAAGAAAAGATTTTCATTTTTTTTTATATTATTGCAAAGATTTTTTTTTGTTTGTTAATTTGTGCAGGACCTGCGATTAGCCTGTGGCTTGAGAAACCGCGACTCAGGGGTATCTAAGCCGTCAAAATCACCCGGGGATCGCACCCGGCCTGAGCCACACCAACCCTTAACATGGTTGGATTTTTTGTCCCCGCAGGTTTCGAACCGGTAACTTTAACATCATGGAGTGGCTTAACAACACACTCCGTCACCGACTGTCCTACACCTCGGGGACATATTATTGCAAAGATTACAAATACATGATTAATTTGTTAAATAATTGCATCAAATTTTTTTGAATGATTAGAGTGGATTTCAATAATTTTTTTCATCGATTTCATCTTAGACATGAAACTCAATCTGAGATTGATCATGTAGTTCACGGGGAAGTTGGATTTTAGGAATGGTGTGAAATAGATCATTTTAGTGACTGCATTAAATGCATCCTAATGTGCTCCAAGTTTTCTAGAGTGGGATATTCCATGTTTTCTATAGTGGGATGATTCTAAGAGTAACGTGAAAAAGATGTTTAAAAAATATGGTTTATCTGAAGCACTGAAATTTATAATGATTTAGGCACTGTGAGTCCTGGTTATTTTCATGACTTTTACAACATTAGACAAACAAAGAGAGATAGGTCCAACAATTGGGATGTCTAATCCATGAATAATGTGAACTTTTGAAGACTCAACAGATGAAAACGTTATCAATGATCCAATACAATGCTAAAAATTATGCAAAGACCATCCTATGAGATTCTCTCAAAGAATTCTTGGAAACTGTTCAATTGACAAGATTAGTGACCCGTATGAAGTCTCAAGATAATGTAGTCTAAATTTTTTTTTTAAATGATGATGTTTGGTGTATGGTCATGAGTTTCCATTAGGAAGAGTTCCTCACAATTTCACACAATGTAGTACAAAATTTCTTATATTTCTTAGTTGAGTAGGGGCTTGCTTCATCTAGGTTTTTTTGCACAATATCATTAGGATATGTGTTCAACTGATACTTACACTCTATAGACATAATACAATACTTTAACGAACTTCTTGTACCTAAGCCACTCGTTTAATCATTTTTGGATTGCGACGGATAACTTATAAAATGAATAGTTTATATCAAAGTAACCCATTATGGCATTCACCGTTGAGTTAGGAATATGCTCAACATGATTTAGAGACTAGTTAACTTTATCCCTATGGCTAGTGGTCCATATCTAAATTGATCTTAAGACAATATTTATAACATTGTAGGGAGGCCAACAAATATTACATGGCCACTACTATGGTCAAATACATTTATCATGTTACATAAGGTTCTAGGTCTATGAGATATGGGAACATAATGCTCATAACTATACTTACACATTTTAGATCTTAAATTGTGAATATTATGTGGATCTAGGGTTTATAACTCTAATGATCAAAAAGCATGATTGTAGTTGTATTATGAAAATTAAAATTAAAACAATAATGCAAGAAACACATCCATTAGCTCGTGACTTTATAACTTTCTATAATCATTCAAGGTTTACATGACATTTTTTATGAAACCCTTCGATTTGGGTGCTAGACACTAAACTTTAGTGTGAACCTTTAATGCACTATAAAATAAAAGATTTACACTAGAAGTAAAGAGCAACGCACTTGAAATACTCATCATTCATCATTATTCACTATTATCAATGAAATATAAATAGATCCACATTCAATATTATTAATGAAAAATAAATAGTAAAATATAAACAAAACTTTAAATACGTGTTTGAATTTTGAAAATAAACACTTAGCATTATTTTTTAGCTACATGTACTAACATGTAATGCAATAATACTAGCTAATAAGATTGAGCAACATAGGTTATATCCTTCTACTAGTGCACATACTAAAATATTCATGATGCCCATATGTAATAGGAATACAATTTCATTTGATTATGGATTAGGGCATCAAACTATCAGAGATGGAACAAATGACCCCTATGACTTGAACAAACTTTTCAACATTCTTTCACTCTCCACTAGTATGGATATGTTTAATATCATGATATTATGTTGGGCCAACATATTGTACCCATAATCATTAAAGTACATTGTTATTTAAAAAAAATGTAGAAAAAAATTATGTGAACTTTCACAATTACAATATGAATTATGCATGTAGCTAATTGGATCATTTTTTATGATGCAAATATTAATTGCATTTTATTGAGCATACTTTCTAATATTGAACCATTGGGTGGAAGGAGACCATTGGATTATTTTGCACGATTAATTAGATCGGGTAAATAATATTGCATCAATGTATTACAAGTATTTAATTAATCAACATAATAAAAACATATGTACCAATGTTGTTTTCTCCTCATGGAAGCACACCGATCGTGGTGTCCAAGTCTATAAAAACCCAATATAATTAATTAATTATCATAATTTATTACTTGGTAAATTTAAATTATACAAAGTCGATGCTAGAGATGGAATTCTTTTACGTCCACAACTCTCTAGAACCTTAAAAAAGGCAACCACTACATGGAATTCATTTTGTGATACTATCAAGCAATATTTTATTACTTCATCTATATGGAAAATATAATGTGCAAATGGTTACATCTTCATCAAGTTCTTGGACAAATAGTAAAAAAATACATTAAGGTGTTCACACAACTATGGTTGTAGCTCTTAATTTCAAACTAAAATGAGGTACTTATTCTCAAATTTATCTTTATATTACGGGTTGTTATTCATTTTGAGGTTTCCTTGATTGAAATAAACTCCCTTGAGAAATCCTTTATTTGTGTGTTGGTTGTTGAAATAAAAATACATAGGCACCCTAAATTTCATTCATTTTGAAATCCTTACCCTAACTCCATCCCTAATCCTTGCAACCCTTCTACTAGCCCAAGACCTTCTTGTACTTTCCCTTAAAACCATAAATTCATAGGCCCTTCACCCTCTAGTCAAAACCAATGGTGTCACTTCCATTTAACTTACACACATTTTACAATAGATTTCCATGCCTTAAAATATCGACATCCATAGAAAGAATTGTATATAGATCAACTCAATTTTGAAGATGAAGATCAGCTCATAGAACCCTCCTCTCTATCACCTCTAGAAATAATTACCTTACCAAAAACTATCAAAATAGACCAATATCTCCTTATCCTAATGTAGGATAATATCATTCCATCTCACAACTTCCTTTTCACTCATAATTTCTAAATTAAATACCAACTAGCCATTATCATACTTAGAAATGGTAGCCAAAATAAGAACATATATTGTGACTTTGTGTAACTTCTATAGCTTCCTACAACCCCCCATATCTATCCACATCATATTGGTTGTGTATAGAAACATATTCCTTGTGTACCAATTAATCAAATATGTGCAACAATTGTTATAACATATTTTGATACCCTAATATCATTGGATGCTTTTATTTGGCCTTGATCCCTTACACCCCAGTCATCTACAACTTGAGCCCACTCTTCTCCTAACTCAAAAATCCTTCCTAACAATCCACACGTTATTATGCATCGTCAAAGGCATGTACACATGCTACTATCCTTTAGAAAATGTTTTTGTACCTTCAAAAGTCATTAAAATATATAAACAAACATGAAAATTGTGTGCTTCTAAGTAGAATTTACATGATAACCACTTTGTAAATCCCATAATCTCATGGAAAATGGTATCAACCATATTGAAATGGTATAAAAGAGACCTAATGGAAGGACAAAGGGATCATAGTTTCTATATAAAATCTATGATCAATCCTTAAGAAGTCATATCCTTTTAATCCCCAAAGTTTTTATGACCACCATCTCCTTGGAAATCCTTGTTTCCCATAGTTCCCATCTCCCTTTTCATGTGATTGAGGCCTAGTAAATATTGGTTTTCCTCTTCCTTCCATGGAATAGAACATGGGAGGTGAAGTAGTCTTGAGTGGTTTTGGGTTAGAGGAGCCTGGATAGTGGTTATGGTCATTGTTAGTAGCAAAAGTCAAGGAAACATTTGTTGTATTTGTTGTTAACTTCAATACAAATTGGAGATATCTCTTATTTACCTCCCCTAAACTCTAAGTTTTATGAATCTAATTGATCCAATTCCATTCTTTGGCAATGGTTCTAACTTACCTGGAAATGTTAGTTCAAGTAGTTATTTAGAATTTCTTTCATTTTTAGCCATTTGTTTGAGGATAGTTCTTCGTTTGAATTGTGTGTAGATTTGTGAATTCGAGTAGGAACAAAGGGGATTGTAGTCAAATAAATCTACCAAGATCATCTCAAACCATATGTTAATAAAGGTTTTATCAACTTAAAAAAATAATAGTTACCTTGATTTGTTGTAAACTACTTTAGGGAAGGATCAACATTATGGTCCAACCCAACCACGGGATAGATAGCAATTATCCACAATAGAACTAGAGAATCTGCTAGGGATAAATCCTTGAGTTATCCTCCTATAGGGTTTAATTGGATTTTTTTTAGTCTTAGTATAGGATCCTGAATAGTGTTGTTTTAGTTTGTTTGCATGTTTATGGTCTTGTAGAACATCCTGTAAGGGTAATCTCAACATTTTTGTGAGTTTTTCTAGTCATAATTATATGCACACTTGTGTTTCTTGTGGTTACAAACCATAAAAATGTGAGTTTCTCTTTGGAAAAGTGTGGGTGCATGCTAGTTTTCCTTGAGAAAGGCACATGTGCTTCCTGAGTGGTAATTTTTTTCCCTTTTGGCTATGTTTTCTCTTTTCTCTTGCAGTCTATTGGTTATTTTGGATTTATGTGTCTTCTTGAAGAATGTTTGCATTTGAAAGGATTTTGATTGATTGCATATTATCATTCACTATAAAAAACAAAAAAGTTCATTTTGATTTCGCTTCTTTTCGTTTGTGCATTTGAGAATAGTATACCTTGTTTTCTTATCTGTAGGTGAGTTTTTCAGGTGTATTTGTCAACTTTTTATGAATTTTTTTGCCCAAGTATTTTTGTACATACTTTGTATTAAAAAATGAACATGTACATGTTAGCGACATTTCTTGTCTTGGGCCTAAGGTACCCAGGTCTGCAGGATGAACGTGAAACACCTAAGCACAGCAGGGGAAGGATCTCTTCTCCAGTTACGAGTCAAGCGAGAAGGAAAGGTTTTGCTGTCGGCAGCTGAGATCCATCCACGAAGTAGATCAACGGTCATCAGAATTTCGGGGCTGCCAAGTTACTTGATATATAGCGTAAGAGAAACAACTTATATTTTAAAGCTAATTCTGGGTTGTTCGATCGATTGACGCATGGCGCAAGATCTGGTCACATCAGCATATCGGCATTCGGGAGTTCGAGGGGTAAAAGTCCCTCCTCATTTCACATGTCAAAACCCCGAACCCCGAAATGCTAATAAGCGATTTTCAAAGACGAGCTCACGATCTTAGCGCCAGGTCCAATCAAGCGAGCCTGCA
Organism: Picea mariana; assembly: GCA_032191745.1. Classification (NCBI taxonomy): domain Eukaryota; kingdom Viridiplantae; phylum Streptophyta; class Pinopsida; order Pinales; family Pinaceae; genus Picea; species Picea mariana. The sequence goes on along the minus strand of JASDQU010790182.1, from coordinate 79,826 downwards.
AATGGGGGAAGCCCCCTTTATAATAACGTACTATTTGGGATGTTCATTTGAAGGATGTGTGGTGCACATCCGTGTCGCGTCGACATTCAGGAGTTTGAGGGGTAAGCGCTCCTCGTCACTTCACTTCTCGAAACCCCGAACCCTGAAATGCCAATGGCGCCCAGAATTGGGCCCATGGTTAAGGTGCCTGGTTGTAAGGGAGAAAGCCTAGAGGAGGGGCACTAATGTTTATCATTTGGCCACTCGGATCCCAAAGCGTCGAATTGAGTTTCAGNGGGGGGGGAGCACTGTGTTCTCTAGACGTTGATTTGACGTGATCTAAATCCCAAAACCTGTTGGGAATAAATGAAGAAGAGAGAGGGTGGTTGAAACCTCGCCTCACTCATTTATTGCAAAGTATGGAGGTTCTGGCAGACAGTCTTCCCGAGACGATCCTGTACACTGATTTTCTTCAAAAGGTCATGGTCGGTCCTCATTTGACCAGAGAAGTCTGGTCACACCATTTTGACTCTTAATGGCTCAACTACTTCCCTTGCAAGAGCCATGCACAGTTAAGGTGGCGTCTGACAAAGAATAGCCATCCGAATTTGGTCGAGCAGACACCAAGTCTTGGGTGTACCATCGGCCAGAGTCTACATGTGTAGGCTGTCAGAAGCCATGCAGACGCAATTCTTCAATGCAACATCTTGTTTTTGCTGTTGTTGTCATTTTTGAGTATATGTAGGCATTTTTTCCATTTTTGTAATGGTCAATGGTTGAGCTAGGCTCCCGATTGTAAAGTTTTATTGTAGCACTGGTCACTATGGTTAATGTATAAGGCATTTGAAACTTCTTACTTTATGGATGTCGGCCTCTTTTTCCATCTCTTTGTTTATTATGGTTAGAACAACTCAGAATTGGAGGATCCAGTCGAGTTGTATTGTTGTAGGATGATGTAGGTTGGATCACTGCAATAGTTGCAACATTTCTAATCAGTTCTTGTGTTTTCTCAGTGCTAGAATGGCTTGGAATTGGAGGATCTAGTCGAGTCACCCCTCAACTCCTTGAAACTTTGGTCCAAGAGGATCTTGGCTTCTGAGTTTTTCTTCCTCAAGCCTCCGAAGGCCTGTTACCCGAGGTAGTCTTGCTCACCCTTCTCACAAGTCTTCCATCTACCACCCTTTAAGCAACCTACTGACGGAAGTTGGATCAAGACCTCCCTTGCTTTCTACATATTGGACCCTGGTTCCTTTGTCAATGCTGCTTTCCTGGGTCTCTTTCCATTTGACCACCCCCCATTCATTAAATCGTGACATAAAAATTGATGGGCATCATGCTCTGCTCCTGCACGCAATCCAGAAGTGACTTCCGTCGCCAAAATTTCTGGTGCCGTTGTCGAGGATGAAGTTGAAGATTTTCACTAGGCAGAACAACATTGAGCCTCTGATTCTGAAGGTGCATCAGACATCAGATCCCTTCAATATTGCTACTGTGCACTTGGTGAGTCCACTGTGGTGACTCCATTATTTCCACTTCACTGTTTCAGCTGTGGCTATTGTCAGCACACCTGAAAGCTGACCCAGAGGAGCTTTCTTGAGAAGGTTTCAGCAGTTCCTTTCTCAGCCTAAGAAGCTTCCTGGGATAACAACAATGTTAGGATCTGGCCTTTGATGGTGAACAAGGACCAGACACATTCGAAGCTGTGTATATTTCACATGTTTACTCCATGATTCAAGGATCGATTGGCGACTACTCCTGATCCTTGAATCATGGATTCACCAGGTGAAAGATGCACAGGTTAGAACAACACAGGTTCGATATGGAGAAAATCCTTTCTCGTAGGTTCACTCCTTTTATTTTTTCTGCTATTCCTGTTTTTCCTAATGTTGTCCCCTCTCCGAATGAGTGGGGCAATTATTTGCCCATATTTGGAAGATGTGAAGAGGAAAACCCTACTTGGCAACTCAGGGAGTTTCATGAACTCATGCGTCAGTGGGAGATACATCATGAGGATGTATTACTGAAGATGTTCATGTTCTTGTTAGCAGGGGATGCACGTAAATGGTATCATTCTTTACCCCCTGCTAGCATTTCTTCACTCTCAGAGTTTCATGCAGCTTTCATCACCTATTGTCAGGAGTTTTATCCCTCCGAGTTGATTTGTCATAATTGTGGTGACAGATACCACAACTCTGTACAAAATGGAGCTATTTCTGACATAGGCTATGAGGATGATCCTGATAACCTGGATCAGAAATCATTCCTTTCTCCTCCCCATTCATCTGCATCAGAGGAGTGTTATGGAAGTGATGAAAATCCCAGGGAGGAAGAAGACACCCTGAGCGAGCTAAGGGAACAGGTGAAGTATCTCTGTGCTCAATTAGAAAGGTTGAAATCTGAAGACTGTGCAAAGGATCTTCCAGTCTCCGAGGTAGATGTTTTAGATGGCTCTTTCGAGGAGATTATTGAATATTTTGTAAACACATTAACTTCTTCCCCTGATGAGCTTGCTGTCTCAGATCAATACGATGAAGAGGTAGTTGTGGAATAGGATTGTTCCCTTTTCCTTCACGAGATTTCCCATGATGTGTTTACAGTTGGGGTCGACACGGAGGAGCGGGGGATAGTTCCATTTCTGCAAATTAGAGAAGCTCTTCCCCCCCCGACTTTGATGATCATCTGGAAGAGGACCAGAAGAAACCCACATCACCTTTTGCTGATTAGAATGGCCAACCTTTTTATGATAGCTATGAATCATGTTCTGAGATGGAAACACAAGACTTCCAAGAGAATATCTTTCCCACAAGTCCTGTTTATGACGATTATGAATCTTACCCGAGGGAGATCCAAGAAGAGGAAAAAGAACCAGAGGAGCAGTCTACCCTTTATTCAGAACCAGACAGTGAGCAGCCACCACCTGAGATCAGCGATCCCACTTCAGTTATTCACCCGCTTGTGCTTATCAGAGATATTTGACCGCATGTGAACAACTCTGTAGCAGAAGAGGCTGCCTGTCGCCAATTTTCCGAAATTCGTCGCTCATTCTATGACCATGTCAGTGAATACATGGAGTGGCATGTCCTTTATGCCTTTGTGTCGCCCTATTCCATATCAACTTCACCCTGTAAGGAGAAGTTGAAGAGTGTATCCGTTCTACTGTCACGGTTACACTATCTGCTAATGATCATCGACATAAGGAAAGAGCTTCGATCAAGGAAGCTTCTTGAATGGCTATGGTGGAAGTTTTCTTTCACCTAGCCCATGTAAAGTGTTTTATTAGTTTAGGATTATACATAAATAAACTCCCTTGAGCATGTATCTGTATTCTTTTACTTTTATTTTTTGGCCTGTATTTTCAGCAGTGGGATGTTTTG
>JASDQU010790182.1:0-15981 GCA_032191745.1 Picea mariana | reverse complement strand
ATTCTCTCGATATCCGAAATCCTGATGTTTCCCTCGACAACCAACAGTCTAGATCTCTCCTTGATCCGACGGCTCAGATCAAATCATGATTTCATGATTCGTGAGTTCTTACAACTCAGCCTTTGAACTCTCTAATTCATGAGTCAATGAAACACTGATCTCTTGCCATGTGTCCCCTTTGATGGACGGTTCCGATGATTTCATAATCTTGCAACCCCGTTCCTCTTGTCTACTTCCAAATATTATCGTTAGTACACTTTACCTTAGTCAGATGGCTACAATTCTTTTTCACTCAGATAGAACAACTGAGATCCTTCCACCTCTATGCTTTCTCCTCGTTGTCTAGACACTGGTCAGATGGTCCAGATATTTCCCCTTGAGCTTGCGCTTTCTTTAGAACTAGAAGATTTTCGAAGGATTCAAAGGACTCGACCTTTGTCCTTCCCTCGAGTCTGTTTCTTGGATCTCATTAACACTTATGAAAGTGTTATTCCTCCTGAGCTTGCTATCGTGAAGAATTTGATTTCCCACGCACTCCTTGCTTTCATGGATTTCGATAGCTCAGATCCAAAAGGATTTCTCGGGGAGAAATTCCTCTCGCCCCCTGGCGTTCTCCCTTTTTGGTTCTTTGACTTCTTACGAAGTCCATTCGACACTTAGACGAATCTCATATCTGTGCACTCCATGCACCATATCTTTACGCAAGGTCCAAATTATTGTGGGGAACTATGCCCTCCTTGCACCAGTCTCTTTGCACTCCTTTCAAAGGGAATTTTCATTCTATCTCTTATGAGATTCAAAATCGAGAAATATCTCGTTAACGCACTCCTTGTGTTCTATTTTCACACCTTTCACCACTTGACAGAAGAGAAACAATTGAAAATTATCCTATCATTCACAGTTCCATCTAATCATAACAAAATTCATTCATTCATGAAAGAAAAATAACAAGGAATTGCAAACAATGTCCACACCATTCATTGGATCAATTTTCCTCTGTTATATTCCAAACTAAAAATATGGTTACAACTATAAATGAAAGACAAAAACTACTGAAATATTCTCCTAAATTCTATCGTGTTTTCTTCTCCTCACATCTCTATTCCAGCCAGCCTCATTTGGGCATACAAAACCTCTATTTAACTAAGAGGGCTCTTAGGGTTTTCCCTCACTAGTTGTCTATATCAAAACTTATCCTGACAGCTTATCCTAGTGCAATCGCATTCCAGAGATGGAGTGGAAACTCCCACTTCACTCGTGATTGTTCAAGCATGCCTCAAGGGATTATTTCGGTGCTAAGTTAAGACGGTCTTCAAAATAATGTTGTATCTACTAACATTAAGGTTTCGTATAGATTCCCAGATGTTGATAGGTCTTGATCCACACACTTGCTAGCGATGCTCGTGCATCATACTCCCCTTGAAAAAAATTCATGGACTCCTGTCCATGAGCTCTTGCACCGACTTTCCATGATTTTTAATAGAAACTTCATTTTCCCAAATGGAATATTCTATTGGGTGTCCCTTCCACTTGACAAAATATTCAAAATAGGTCTTCCTCCTGGTCTTTTTGCCAATACTTTGATTAACAATCTTCTCCATCTGTGGTTTTTTTGCTATCGACATTTGTTTCTCCCACTAAATATTCTCTTGATCTTCTGATCCCTCTGGATCATCCCTCTGTAAGGATACAGATCTGCAACATTGAATATGGGTGATATTCCCACATCATCTGGCAACTCGATCTCATAGGCATTTGCATTAAACTTCCTCAAGATCTTACATGGTCCTATCTTCTTCATCTTTAGCTTGTTATATGTCCCCCTAGGGAACCTTTCTTTCATGAGATGTGTCAGAACCTAATCTCCCACTTCAAATTTAATTTCTCTGCAATGTTGATCAGCTCTACGTTTGTACTCCTGGATAGAACTCTACAGCTGTCCTCTGATTTAGCTATGGTGTTTCTGCATTTCTGCAGCAAAATATTTTGCTCCAATGCTCATGATATCACTCTGTTCCAAGTCTCTCAACTTTGATACTCCCCTCGGTTGCATTCCATACAATATTTGGAATGGTATCTTCCCAATGGTCCTGTTTGGTGAGTCATTGTATGCAAATTCTGCTTGTGGCAAAATCTGATCCCATTGATTATGATGCTCACTGACCAGACTCCTCAATAAGTTTCCAAACTTCTATTTACCACCTCAGTCTGTCCATATGTCTAAGGGTGATAAGATGAGATGAAGGAAAAATATGTCCCCAAATTTTTCCATAATGTTCTCCAAAAGTGACCAACAAATTTTGTGTCTCTGTCCGAGACAATGCTCCTGGGTAAGCTGTGAAGTCTCATAACTTCCTTGAAAAAAAAATTTTCAACATGTGTTGCATCACTGGTCTTATGGCTTGGGATGAAGTGTGCCATTTTTTAAAATCTATCCACCACCACAAATATGGAATCAAATCCTCTTTGTGTTCTTGGAAATCCCAATACGAAATCCATGCATATTGCATCCCAAGGCCTCTCTGGTATTGGAAATGGTTGATACAATCCAGTGTTCTATATTTTCCCTTTTGCATGTTGGAAGATTCTACATTTGTTCACAAACTTTATCACTTTTGTTCTCATACCTGGCAAATAGTATGAACTGCTCAATTGTGCAAACGTTTTATCATGTCCAAAATGTCCATCCAATCCTGCACTATGATTTTCCTTCAAAAGGTTATCCCTCATTGAGCATTTTGGTATGCACAACTGATTCCCCTTGAACAATAATCCCTCTTGAACCATGTAATCTATCCATTGGATTTTGTCTCTTAGCACAGGTTTTTCACATGCTTCATATGCTTCCTTGAAACCTATATCATCACAATACATGTCCTTAAGGTGTTCAAACCCGAAGGTCTTCACCTGAAATTCCTGCAGAATCAAACATCTCTTGCTCAATGAATCAACAACTTTGTTTGCATTCCCAACAATATGTTTGATGACAAAAGTAAAATTCTACATAAACTCAACCCATTTCGCATGCCTCTGATTCAATTTTTCCTATCTGGTTATGAATTGTAAAGCCTGATTGTCGCTATACAAGACAAATTCCTGTGGCACAAGGTGATGTCTCCACTTCTTCAAGGCTTGAATTATGGCATAAAACTCCTTATCATACGTAGAGTATTTTCTCTTGGTCTCATTAATATTCTCACTGAAATACGCAATAGGTCTATTATCCTGACTCAAAACCGCTCCTATTGCAACTCCACTTGCATCACATCTCACCTGAAATGTCTTTTCAAAATTTGGCAAGACCAAAATTGGTCATTCTGTTATTTTCTCCTTCTGTATATTGAAGCTCTTCTCAGCTTCCTTTGTCCATTTAAAAGACTTGTGCTTCTTCTTCACCGTATCCATCATCAACGCACAAATTCCATTGAAGTCTCTGATGAACTTTCTATAGAAACTCGCTAATCCATGGAAGATTATTACCTCAAAAATACTCCTTGGTGATGACCATTCTTTGATTGCTTTCACCTTCTTTGGATCCATCTTCAGTTCATTTGAAGAGATCACAAAACCAAAATAAATGAGCTTTGTCTTCATGAAAGAGGACTTCTTCAAATTTATCAACACCTTCTCTTGTTGTAGTCTCCTCATCACTAGTGTCAGGTGCCTCAAATGCTCCCTTTTAGTCCTGCTAAAGATTAGTATATCATCCAGATACACAACCACAAACTTGCCAATAAAATCTTTCAGTATCTCATTCATTAGCTTCATAAAAGTACTCAGGGCATTTTTTAAGCCAAATGGAATAACAAGCCACTCATACAGACCTTCATTCGTCTTAAGGCTATTTTCCACTCATCACCTTCTCTCATTCTGATCTGGTGATATCCACTTTTCAAATCTATTTTAGAAAATAAATTGGCTCCACATAAATAGTCCATTAAATCATCCATTCTTGGTAAAGGAAATCTACACCTGATGGTGATCTTGTTAATGGATCTTGAGTCTGTACACATTCTCCATCCTCCATCCTTATTTGGACTCAACACAGTTGGTACTGCACATGAGCTCAAGATTTCTTTGACCAAACCCTTGTCTAACAATTCTTGGACTTGGTTCTTCACTTCTTCATTCTCTCGAGGTGTCAATCTGTATGCTTCTTTGTTTGGCAGACTTTCTCCTGGTATCAATTCAATATGGTGACTGATATTTATGATGGGTGGTAATGAGTTAGGCAGCTCATCCACCACTATGTCAGCAAAATTATCCAAGAATTCCTGAACTTCTTCAGGCAAATCCTCCATCGAAGTTCTTGTAAGGATAACTCTGGGTTTCCTCACCATAGAAAACTGCATCTCCTCTTCTTCCTTGACTTCCTTCAGGAGTTCCTTCCCGCTCATGAGAAGTATGATTGTGCTGGCCCCCTCTTTCACTTTCTTCTCCTCTATTGGCAACAACATGTGTGTTCTACCACTCTTCTCTAATGTGTATGTATTCTTCCTCCCATCATGAATGAAATTCCTGTCAAACTACCATGGTCTTCCCAACAAAATATGGCATACATCCATGGGGATTACATCACACATAATTTCATCTTTATATCCTCCTATTTTAAATTCAACCAAGCATTGTTTAGTAACCATTACCTGGTGTCCTTTTTGCAACCATGAGACTTTGTATGGCTTCGAGTGTGCAGTTGTCTCCATCTCCAATTTCTCCACCATTTCTGTGGATACTAAGTTGTCAGTGCTCCCACTGTCAATTATCACCTTGCATACTCTGTATTTAGTCTTGCAAGCTATTCTGTCTCTCTTTGTATAGTTCTAATGTTCAGCCTATAGAACTCCTCTGTGTACTCCTTAACTGTCATCCCTTTCTGTCTTAGGTTCTTCATTTTCCTGAACAGATTGATCTGATAATCCTTGGGCATGAACTTAAACTTCAACTTGGCTACAATTTTGTCCCAACTCTTTATCTTCTGCTTGCCTTTGCTTCTCCTTTTAGCCTGTATTTCATCCCACCACAGTGCTGCATGTCCCTTTAATATGGTAACAACATGTCTCACCCTTATTTCCTCATCGACGTCTTCATATTTGAAATATTTGTCCATGGATCTTATCCAATCCAATATCTCTTTGGCATATAAATTTCCTTCATACATTGGGACCTCCATCTTGGCTCTACCTACCAATCTAGCAACTACTCTCAACAAGCGTTCCTCGATAACATCCTCTCCTGCAGCTTCTCTAATGACATTCTCACCCATTGCTTCTTCTCTCTCTGCATCATTGACGTCTCCAACATTAGGTGCTTATATCTGCGCTGCCTCCATCATTTCTAATCTTGCACGAAGTTCTCACATCTCCCTTTCTACAACTCAATTGGCCAAAGGTGGTTCCACTCATCTCCTTGGTGGCATTGTGTTGACTGTCTGTCACACACAGAGTACAACTTCAAGTCATTTTTCTCCTTTATCTCCTTTTCTTGCTATCTAGAAGAAAAACTTCGGCTTTGATACCACTTGATGTAGATCCCCATTCTCTCCTAAATGCTATGCGACCTCTTGGTCTAGGATCGATCAAGAAACTAAGTCCGATTGACTCTTCGGGTATCTGCTAGACCCCAAAACCACTTACATAGGTCTTTTCTCCAAAGACGTAGGCCGTTGACACCCACAGGTTTTCTCCTGAGCACTGTCCAACTTCCACACAAACCGGACACTAGCTCCTCTCGGCTAACTTCCTTCTCTCTCTTGACCAAGGCTGTGACCACTCGCCTGACCAACATGCGCTTCATGACTTCATGTGTCAGGTGTTTCAACTTATGCCAACCCTGACTCTCTGATTCCCGAAATCCTGAAATGGGGCCTAGCACGAGCTAGCTCCTCCCTCAACCTTTGATGATATGACCCCTCGCTATGACTCAGGGCCAATCCCTCAAGCGCTTCATGATTTCATGTATCGATATTTCAAGTTTCACAAAGTTAGAGGACCACTCACTTCTCTTCTCCTGATATCTGAACTCTCAATGTTTCCTTGGGAAACCAAAGGTCTAGATCTCTCCTTAATACAACAGCTCAGATCAAATCATGATTTCGTGATTCACGAGTTCTTAAAACTCAGCCTTTGACCTCTCTCAGTCATGAGTTAGCAAAACACTGATCTCTTGACATGTGTCCCCTTTGATGGAAGGTTCCGATTATTTCGGAATTTCGCAACCCCGCTCCTCCTATGTACTTCCAAAGATTATCGTTAGTTCACTTTACCTTGGTCGGACGACTACGATTATTTTTCACTCAGACCGAACATATGAGATCCTTCCACCTCTATGCTTGCTCCTCATTGTCTGGATGTTGGTCAAACGGTCTAGATATTTCTCCTTGAGCTTGTGCTTTCTTTAGAACTAGAATATTTTCAAAGGATTCAAAGGCCTCGACCTTTGTCCTTCCTACGATTTTGTTTCTCAGATCTTGTTAACACTTATGAAAGTATTATTCCTCCTGAGATTAGTCTCGTGAAGACTTTGATTTCCCACGCACTCCTTTCTTTCAGGCATTTTGATAGCTCAGATCGAAAAGGATTTATCAGGGAGAAATTCATCTCACCCCTTGGCATTCTCCTTTTCTGGTTCTTTGACTTCTTATGAAGTCCATTTGACACTTAGTCGAATCTTAGATCTGTGCACTCCATGCACCAGATCTTTACACAAGGTCCAAATTCTTGTGGGTGATTGTGCACTCCTTGCACCAGTCTCTTTGCACTCCTCACAAAGGGAAGTTTCATGTTATCTCTTACGAGCTTCGGAATCAAGAAAGATCTTGTTAACACACTCCTTGCATTTTGTGTGCACACCTTGCACCATGTTGTTCCTGAGTTTATACTTTAAGGCTCTAAAGTATACTGTCAAGGCATCTGAAAATACAGAGGGAGATGATGATAGGAAAAGATATGATAAAAATATGAGGGCTATAGTTGGTTCCTCCACTGTCTTTGTCAAAATTCCCAGTTTTCCTGGATACTGATATCTCTCTCAATTGTTGCCCATGAATGTTCTAACTCAACCCGGTTATTTGTTTTTGTAATATAGTGTTAAATAAATTTAGAGCGATGATAGTTTGATCTAAAAGGTCGGGCTCGATATTAGGCTGCCTTGCAACTGGTACTGTCATGAAGGGTAAAATTAAAGAAGATAAAGTTCTTGTGTTTTATTTTTAGGCTTGTTATATCTATTCCGCAATGTAATGAGAATGATGTCAACACCCAAATAAATAGGATGACTAAATTTTAGGCCTTTTCTTGTATCTGAGTTAAATTTTAAAGAAAAGAAACATGTATGATATGAACAAAAACATAAAGCTATTAGCAAAGTGAGGCATCAATTTCAGAGGAATCTCACATAGTAACAGAAGACTACGAAATGAGAAAAATATTAATGAAGCATATGATGTTGAAATATAAACATCTATAGGTCTTGTATATGTTGATAACAGATACAGAGGAAAAACTGTAAATGATTTAAATAACAAGAATAATAATTTCTACAGTAGAGATTTTACTAAATTGTAGCCAAGAATTCATCAATTAAACATATGAAAGAAAGATGAGATGACAAGAAAACACATAACTCAGAGGTGACAAGATCTGGAATCTTCAATCTGCATTTCTATTAATTTAGAGTCTCTTCAAAATTACTTTGTCAAAAATGTTTTTTTTTAGAGAGATCAAAAAGCCCTCTTTTAGTCTTCGTTCCTTGTATTTATACAAGGTCATCAATACTTGATAGTTAGCAGTCTCCTACTTTCCTGGAGAAAAATAGTTACAAAACTGCAACCTTAACCCTTGCATGATTAACTTTTGTTTATCTATCATTTCAATAGTATGAGTTTTCAAAGGATACTTTGTTTTTTAGTTGAAGTCTCTCCCTCCTTTGATGTTATACATTCAATACATTTCTCCAGAAAATGAACAAAATTTTTAGGGGGTATCGGAAGATCCCTAGTCTCAAACAGATAAAACTTTCTTTGTATCTTCGGGAACTGGTCTTCAAAACCTTTATCAAAAAACCCGATCACTTGCAACTTTAAATTGGGTTGTACCATCCATCTGTCTATTAGGCCGGCATCGATTTCCTTCAATTGTAAAATTTCCGCCTGAATCTCCTTCAAACCTTCTTTGCAGTCCAACTGTTGTTTTTCAATGTTTATCTGCCCCAGTGACTCAGAGAAATCATTTATTTCAATACCTAATGCTTGCTTATCAAAGAATCAAAGATTCCTTCATAGTCGTCCTTGATTTCTTTAACTATCTTCTTGCTCTCAAATGTATTTTCTTCCCATACCTTGAGCATCATGTCTCCTTTTATCTGTTCTGTGAAAGAAAGCTTTAGATTTTTTGCCATCTCTTTGTTCTCTAAACATGCAACCGCTTTCTGGAAAGTATTCCTTGCTTCTTTAGCTTCCTTTTCTAGTAAAATAATATATTCAAGAGAGCTTCTTACCTCTTGAAAATAATGTTGGAATATCTCTATTTTGGATATCAATTGTTGTTGTTCAGCTTCTATCTTTGTATGGGATTTTAATGAGAGGGTTTTAAAATCCTTTAAGTCCACGACCCGACCTTCTGTCAAACTCAATTTAGCCTGTAATTGTTTAACAAGCTCCCTTTTMTGAGTAACTTGTACCTGACTTGCTTGTATCCTCTRGTTCATTTCATCCCGGCTAGTTTTGAGTGACTATATTTCTTGCCTTTCAACATCTCTGGCCTACTCCAGACTTTTATTCACCTCTTCTCTAATKTTTTTCTCAGCATTCTTCAATTGATCCTGCAATCGAGCTATCATGTGGTTACTCTTATTTATCATTGTTCTCATTCTCTCCACAATAAAAATGTTTGTTGTTTCCATGGCTCCCATGGAGCCTACTACCTCTATAGCGAAATCCTCATCTTCCAGTTTCTGGCCATCTATCAAGACCCTATGCTTCTTCACCATACCCCCTTCTCTCATATCCATTTCTTTCCTTACAATAGCCTTCCTCTTCTTGCTAAAAAAATAATTGGAAGGAGGGATTTCATCTCTGGAAATAGGGGTGAGGTCACCAACATATATATCTCCCATCTGTGGGAGTCCAGAGGTGGAATATAAAGGAGTTAAGGAAGTTATGGGACTTCCTAGCTCTGTAGACCTTGTTTCTCCCATAGCCTCAGGTATAATGATATCAACAGCAGGTGATGAAGGAGGAGTGGACTTACTAAATTTGGGAGGTGTCCTGGGCCTCCTCTCTTCTTCCGTATCTGGATTTTCTATTTGTAAGGCCTCTTCATTTTGTGAAGATCCTTCAGTCTCCTGAGGAAATTCTTCAGGATTGACTTTATCTTATGTTTCTTGTCTGAAACCTGGAGGAGTATCTTCTTGTTTCCGAGGAGGGGTAATTGCTTCACCTTGCAACACTTTGGGAAGTCCACTCCATCTGTGTTTCTGGAAGGTCTGAAAACTAGCTTACAAGTCAGACGACAATGTCTGTACTCTTTCTAACACCTCCTCATAGGTCTTAGTCCCTTTGAACAAGTCATCACAAGGGGACTTCTCATGTTCATAAGCCTTCATATTACAATGGGCCATATGTTTTCCCACCAACTGGTAAGGAATGTGCTTCCTCTTCTCAAGGTTTACCAATTTAACCTCCTCTAGTGCTGTCTCTTCAACTTTGGAATGACCTAAGTTGAGAAATGAAAATTTCCCAATCTGAACAGGAAAAACTGGCAAAATTTTATTTTGAGCCACTTTTAGTTCTATCCCAATTCCACCTGTTACTATTTGATGAGATACCTCCCTACACACCATTCTATCAAGGAGGAATTTCGGGAGGGTGTGCAGAGGAATTGAACACCTGAAAACTCTGATGTATGAAAAATTCTCCTCTATGAACCAGTCAACAACTACCCTGAGGTTTCCTGTGACTGAGTCTGAAATGCGGGGAGGTGCATAGTCGTACAACATCTGATGTAGTGGTATCATCACGAAATGAAAAATTTCATAGTACGAGTCCTTGACGTTTTCTTCCCAAAGTTTAGAATGATATTCATGAATTGGCTCTGGGTAAGTCGGATTCCAACTCCAATTCATCAAAGGGAAAGGAGTCAAGAATCATATAACATCCATGGTGTATGCCGACATATAAAAGGCTACTGGTCAACCCTTTAATCTTGTAGTCTGATAGTCCATGAACTCCTTCTCCATGTTATCAGATAAAATTTTATCCCAATTGAAGCTGTAACCTTCAGCTGCCTCATGTAAAAGAGGTACCCATTCTGTAGGGAAATGGGTGGGACTTTTCTTACTGAAAAGTCTACATAACATCATAGCCACATAAATCATATACTCATTCAATGAGGCCGTGGCATAAATACCATGGGTGTCAGCCCTGAATTTTTCCTCATTTCTCGACCAATCCTTGATTAAGTCAGGATACGTTTGGTCCGACTCAAAACATTCTTTCCTTTGAAAATTACTCACAAAATCTTTATTATAAACATAATTGGGACTGGGATACAATTTATACATTACTTGTAAATGTTTAGGTCTGAAAGAGTTGACGACAACCCCTCGGTTGTCCAGAATGCTCCTTGTCTGTATGTCAGTTCGCTCTAAGGCCCAATTGATCATGTCATTATACGTCGAAAGTCACGACCGTGTAGATATTTTGTGGATCTCAGACTCCGCTATATCTTGAAGCTTGTTGTCAGCGTCATGAGGGAAATTTTTAATTGCATAATCCAGATTCTCGAAAATATGCCTCTAGGATTTTATGGAATCGATGGCATGTGGTGTTGTATTAGATATAACGTCTCCATCTGGACTCGAGCTTTCTGCATTCTCTTCGCTTTTCATGGATGCCTTGATACCTATGCTAGATCAGAAGCCTGTTTACAGAGGAAATGTGTATAAAACCAGGTAAACGTGACTCACTGTAGTTGCAAAGAATAACTATGAAGTTCGAAATACAAGACTTTATTAACCTTCAATTTTGCGTTATAACGGGTGTACAGATGCAGACGATGAAAAATTAATGCTTTTAAATGGAAAGATATGCTTGGAGATATGCTTTCGTGTCGAAAAAATCTTCATTTATTCGTTATCAATGCTGCCGTATATCGACGATTTCGGGACTGGCGTTTCAAAAATCTTTCTCAATTCCCGAAATGCGAAAGGTGGTTTAATTATCACTAATCCTATTTTAAAAACAAATTAACCTTAATCTTAAACCTTGTTTAGGGAAAACACGATTTCATGTTTCGGGACTTCGGAGATCCTAGTGTCAGGGGGTAAATCATAAGAAATCCCTGAATCAAGAAATTGCGATGAGATTAGTGAGGTGCTAAGACACGTATTAGGACTTTAATTAATCCTGGTTAATAATTAATTATCCTTTTAACTTTTTCAAAAAAGTGAGGATCAGGAGTTTGACATTTGAGAGTTCAAAAGCGTTTCGGTAGAAGGAAAAACCCGAATTGTGAAAGATTAAGGGAATGATAATTATGTTTAGGAACTTAATTAATTACGGGTTTAAAGAGCGCTTTGTGGAAAGCGACGGAAAAGGTAACCTTTATTTCTTTCCCCTTTAAACTTTTTTAATAAGCTAAACATTTTTGGGATTTCGGCACTGGGAAAATAAGATGGTTGAAGATTATACTTCGAAAAAAACCGAATCTCAAAAACCCGAAAAGGAACAGAAAGCTCAGATTTCCCCTTTTTGGACTAAGGGCGGCTCCATGACTTAGGAAAAGATGAAGCTTTAGTTTTCAAAGATAGGAAAAAAATAAATTTCGTGTCAACACACCACTCGACAGAAGAGAAACAATTGAAACTTATCCTATCATTCACAGTTCCATCTACTCATAACGGAATTCATTCATTCATGAAACAAAAATAACAAGGAATTACAAACAATGTCCACACCATGCTTTTGATCAATTTTCCTCTGTTATATTCCAAACTAAAAATATGGTTACAACTGTAAATGAAAGACAAAAACTATTGAAATCTTCTCCTAACTTCTATCTTGTTTTCTTCTCCTCACATCTCTATTCCAGCCAGCGTCATTTGGGTGTACAAAACCTCTATTTAACTCAAATGTCTCTTAGGGTTTCCCCTGACTACTTGTCTACATCAAAACTTATCCTGACAGCTTATCCTAGTGCAGTCGCATTCCAGAGCCGGAGTGGAAACTCCCACTTCTCTCGTGATCGTTCAAGTGTGCCTCAATGGATTTTTTCGGCGCCGAGTTAATATGGTCTTCAAAATATCTTTCGTATCTTCCAGCGTTAAGGTTTCGTACATATTTACAGACACTAATAGGTATTGATCTATGCACTTTCCATCTATGCTCCTGCATCATAATTCTCGAATTTCAAGGAGAGGGGTCAGAGGACCATGAGAAACACTTGTTTGTATTTGACACAATATGGAATGCGAAGAATTTCCAGGACAAGGTGATGAAGATCACACAGTTGGACATGAAGTTCAGAGGTCACAMACTACTATGGTACATGAATTACCAAACTAATACATCGTTCGGATAGTCAAGAAATTTGGCAGAGATTGGACAAGCATTGTTAAAGGAATTCCAGAAGCCAAAAATCGAATCTCAATTTATTACAGAGCTAAAAGAGACTAAGAAAGTATAGAATGAGAAATTGTGGGATTACGACCATAGATTTAAAGATGTGATCGGTCGATTAACCTTTCATATTCCTAATGAGTAGCATCGAGAGTGGTTTACTGTAGGTCTATTGTCGCACATTTGTTGTTCGTTGACATAGAAGAAGATCACATTGCAACGAGAATCATTGGAAATCACGATGAAGCTGGAAGAATCTCCTATAGGAGATGGCACATGTATGGAATAGGTATAGTCACAATTGGTTGTGATAATAATTCAATTGTAATAGATAACGAAGGAAAAATAAAAACATGAACACATTTGGTACATTAAATGGATGACAAAATGTCATCAAAAGGAAGAATGTCCAACATTTCCATAGTATATGGCCACAAGAGCACCAAACCCATTGGTAGGAGGAGTGGGGTACTGTGAGATATTTAATACATGGGGAAATCATATGACTACTTTTCCCTTACTGTAGAAGTACCAAAGTACACCTAGGAAATTATTCTGTAATTTTTGAAAATCAGTAGGACATGATGAAAAATATTTTCACGCATTCGACTTAATGAGAGAGTGCACTGCAAATGCATATAGAATCTAGGAAGAAAATGTCACAATAGAAGGAGTAGTTCCACAGTACAATACTCCTAGAGGATTTAACCATGGTGGAAGTGGAGTATTCGGTAGAGGTCGAGGATGTGGAGGATTTGGTCGAGGAGGAAGAGGACTGATAATTTGTTATAACTGCAATCAACCAGGACATTTAGTGAAAGATTGTTTGAATCCTTTCATGACATGCACGTATTGCAGAGAATTGGATCATGTGATAAAAGACTATCCTCAACTGATAGAGAAGTGGCAGGCTAGAGGGAACCATAATCAACATCAAAACCAAAACTAGAATCAAAACCAGAACCTCTAGATGATAGCAGCCAAGGAACACAACAATTAGCCCAAAGTAGTAGCTGTTACATGTGGTGGAACTAGAATGGGGCCAATTGCAACATAAAAACAAAAATGAGTTGAACAATGGATAAGGAAATTAGTTGATCCCATGCCAACATTCAATATAGAGAAAGAAAAAGAAACCTATCATTGAGAGAGGAAGGAAATACTAGGACTAGACTGGATAGAATCAACAACAAAGACACCTCCCGTATATGATATGTTGTCAGTTTATGATCACACTATTCTAGAAAGGCTAGTTGAAAAGGTAAATACTTTGAAAGATTTTCTAAAGAGTTATTTAGAGTTGATGCAGGATGAAACAATGTTGAATGAACTACATTAAATGATTGATCAATGTACACAAGTTAGACAAGTACCTACGATGCAGAAGGAAGTGAACCAAGTCTTGTGCAAGAAGAGGACAAACAGATAATTCATATTAAGTGTGAAGATAGGAGAATATGACATGGACAATGTCATCTTGGAATTAGGATCATATGTCAATGTTCTACCAAGACAAGCATGGGAGATGATGGGGAAATTGAAGATAGTTTGGTCAAGCATTTATTTGAGACTAGAAAACCAACATAAGATCATACCGATCGGGAGATTGGCAAGAGTACCTGTTAATATAGATGGAATGCGCAGTGTAGCCGAATTTAAGGTTACTAAGATCATAGGAAACAAGTAGTCGTATCCATCATTACTCGAACTAGATTGGGCCTTCAACAATCATGCGATTATTAATTTGAAGAAAATAGAGATGATTTTTGAAGGAGGAGGCTTAAAGGTCACTGTTCCATTAGATCCCATTGATGAAAGGAGGTATGTAGAGCCCACGAGAAAGGAAATTGATAACTTGTACAATATGACAATGCGCTTGGATCACTACGTCAATACCACTCTAGATGGTGCGCTAATTTGGAGAAGCATTAGCTCTTTCACATCATATTCGAAGGAAGGACTTGAACAATGGCATCAATGGTTACACAAAGTACCAACCAGAAGATGTTCTTGCGATACTCTCTCTTTGCATTGGATCGGAACAAAGGTACATGATATGCCAAAGTTTGATGGATTAATGGAGGTAAGTTCTTTTGTCAATGAATTTGAGTTGCATATAGCCAAACACCAAATATTATTAGCATTAGATGTTTCACTAAGAGAAACCCTAGCGAGATGGTGGGCAGCACACAAGGAAGGAATAGAGCATTGGAAACATTGTAAAAGTCTGATGTAGATCAGATTTGGAGCAAAAGAAATTATGCACAAGTATATGGGAATGAGTGATTTGAAGGATGGTATTGCATGATCTATTACAACTTGGATAAAGGTGTTGAAGAAGGAATGTAATCATGGGTTCATACATACACTTGAGACAGTTCCCCAAAACAAGTATCTAGAGCTATAAGTGCACAGAGGGGTAACAGACTAGGAAGTGCTCACCTAGAATTTTAAGGTAACATTTAATTTTGAAGTTGAGTCACCTTTAGTAGATGCATCTCTGCAATTCATTAGAAGTAAAATTCTTAAGGAAGAAGGACATATAGAAATAGTACCTACGTGTAGTGAACATAGAGAGATTGTGATAGTACATGAACTATTATAAAGTTATAATGTTACTAAGGAATATCAAGAGGAAGAAGATCCAAGAAATGTACAGGTACTAGAGATCAAAGGGGGGCACAATGTACTAGATCTAGAACTAGAATATGATGCATATGTGAAGCCATTAAGAGTGCACAAAGTGAACATTGGCATGAAGGAGAAACCAAAGTTCGTGAATATTGGTGATTACTAGAACGATGAGGCTGTGGAAAATATTGTATACCTATTGCGTGAGTATCAATATCTCTTTCTGACAACCTTTTCAGAGATAAGGGAATAGATGGGGAATTGGGGGAGATGAAAATCCCATTAAAAACATACACTAAGCCAGTAAGATAAAGACCTTACATATTGAACCTGAAGTATAAGGAAAAATTGAAAGCAGAGCTTGACAGAATGATAGAAGTTGGTATAATTGAGCATGTCGCAAAGTTCGAATGGATAAGCCCAATGATTGTTCAAGATAATAAAATAGGGGGTATTCTAATTTGCATTAACCTAAGGAACTCGAATGAATCATGTTTGCATGACTCGTTTCCGACCCCCTTATTGAACCTCATAAGTCCTTTCTTTTTCATTACTCTGCACTTACTTTTTTTTCAAGTATGTTTCCCTCCCATAATTTTCAATGTCATGTATTACCTCCACGAATTATGATTTTTTCCATATTTATGTCATTTTGTTATATTCACGGGTTGTAGTACTCATGGACTCATGGCCTATCACTTTTCTTCCTTCAACCTTTTCCCAACAATTGGTTTATT